>JAIPRM010003483.1:15597-25967 GCA_025469315.1 Stegophylla sp. TES_Ste_2020
TTAAACAACAAATAGTTGATTCATTTTCAGTAGTAATTAACTAAAAAATGTTGAACACTCGTTTAAAGTTTTGTTTTTGAGTTTATTCTTATTATTTATTTTTTCATATGAACCAAACAATAAATTAAAAAATTATTAAATTGTAATTGTAATTTTATAACTTTAGAAAATAAATACTTTTGAATATTTCTAAAAAAACATTAAAATTTAGTAAAATATATTGTGTTTTATTTTGCATGACATTAAAATGTAGTACGTATTATAAATTGTGTTATACCTAATTGTAGAAATAAATATTCAATCTTAGATTTACTAAGTGATTTAGTAATGATACACTTTCTCAGTCCTTCCCATGTCAGTAATATATTTTATTAATTGTTATTAAGGTACTCTAAAATGGTCAACACCAAATGTACGTGGAAATATACCAGTGTCCAGATATGGTCATTCCGCATGTATCATTAAAAACTGTATGTACATTTTTGGTGGATTGCAAGAACACCCTAGTCAATTTGCTCAAGATTTATATTTGTTAGATCTTAGCTCAATGGTGTGGAATATAGTTAAAACAAAGGTACTTTGGAAATATTTTATTGTTTACCAATGTAAATAATTAATTTTTTTATCACAGGGAACTACACCATTGTATAAAGACTGTCATACTGCAACTGCTATTGGCAATAATATGTATATATATGGTGTACTAAGAGAAACTAATACAAAAATGTGTTGTCCACAAATGTATTATTTAGATACAGTTAATAACACATGGGTATGTCCGACTGTTAATGGATTGAAACCTGCTGGTCGATGTGGTCATTCTGCATGTATGTAAAAACTATTAATTATTTAGGAAATAAAATATGTCTTTCATACATTTTACTAATAATGGTTACAGTTGTGTACAATGGCTTCTTATATATATATGGTGGCTTTGCTAAGCATTTTAATTCATTTATTCAAGATATATATCTTCAAGATTTATTTCGATACGATCCAGAAAGTTCTACATGGATGAGATTATTACCCAAAGGCTCGACACCATGTTCTAGGAGTGGACAGATTTGTCAATTAATCAATGATAGGGTATATATATCTGGCGGTATTAGTCCCTTGTCTCCTGAATCAGCAATATGTTTGCCATCATCAGTTTATGATCCTAATAAATTAATCTTAAACCCGCTCAGAGCTCTCAATGACCTACATGTCTTAGATCTAAGTAAAATATTTTACTTATTATTATTTAAAAACTTGATAATAATTTCATTGTATTTTTGTAGATCCTAGTTTGAAAGATATGTGTTTGGTAAGTCTGTCAAAACACTTGGAAGAATCTGAAATAAGTATAGAAGACTTGAATATTCCATTATCATTGAAGTAAGATTTTTTTTTTTCTGAGAAATTAGTCTGTGTAATTCCTGTTTAATAATTACTAATAGTATTTCACCTAAAATTTTTAGAAATGATTTGGCTGCTGTTTATCCTTTTAAGAGACATAATAAAGAAAACAGGATATTGTTGTCATTATCAAAATACATTGATGATTAAGATGTCAAAGTTTGAAACTGAAACAACTCAATAGAATGTTTTCTTGATGGTAGTGATTTAAAAGTATGTATGTTGCATACAAATGTGTATTATTTTAATACCAAAATAAGAACTAAAGTAATAAAGTTATCTACAATTTTTACTGTATTCTTGAGTTATTTATATTACTTTGAACAAATTAAAATAAAAATGGTATGTAATAATGAATATGAAGAATATTTTAAGTTATTTAAACTAACTTTATAACTTTCTAAATATTTCATTAAACACAGTTGAAAAAACTTATTGTGTTTCACATTGTTAAATCACTTATGCATGAATTTATTCCCATCAAATATGTATTTCTTTGATTTCTCTTAAGTTAATTTAACTTGTTATTATTTCAAATATGGTTTATTATTAAATACAAATATAAACATATTTAAATATAAATTGTGATTTTATGTTTTATAATACTTTACTTACATGTTTGCTTAAGTACAAATACATTTAAAATTTTCTCAAGTTCAATTATTTTCTATTAGATTTAAGCTGCCTGATAATAAACTTGTGTGTAAATATTTAAATACATTTAGTTTCTTATTTATATTTTATTATCTTATTTATTTATTTGGTGTTATTTTTCAAATGTTAAATATGATAACTTTAAATAGTGCTTTTAATCGTCTGGAAAGAGTCAACTAAATCCTATTTTCTAATTTAATGGTAGATATTATATATTATGAATTGAATCCCAATTGAATTAAAAGGTAAAGGTAGTAAGTTGAGTCCAAGATAATGTTTAACTTCTTTTAGGCCATTATAGTTGATCAGATGAGACATCACATTGAAATTAGTTAAACTGTGTATAAGTTTGAGAATTTGTAAGTTGTATTATATTTTTAACTCGGCCAGTTACATTTGCTTATGCGCGACAATCTTAAAGCTGGTTAAAACTAATAAAAAATTAACTGAGTTATTAATTAAGACAATTGCACTCAACAAATACTGAGTATATAATATATAGACTTTTCTTATGAAAAATTGTTATTTTGAAAGTTTGATGGAAGAAATTAAGTTTAGAATTTTGATGTCTACTTTTGATTATTTTTGAAATGTTAATTGTTTTAATAGTAAAAGCTATAATTTAGTTTTTATGTATTTTACAATAATTTTAAAATCTACTGTACTTCTTATCATTAACTCATCATTAATTTAATATAATGCTGAACATTTTGACTTATTAATTTATATTTTTTATTGCATACACAAATAGACAAAAATCTTATGATTTAAATTGCACATTGTAATGACAGAATAATGAACGTAAGATGTCAAACATTGTTTTTAAAATAAGTGAATGAATAATTTATGAAATTTAAAAACAGTGTTATGTGAAATGAAAAATATAATGATAGACATATTGTGGCTAAGATATCGAAGAGGCTTAAAAAAATTGTGGAAGAACTGGTTAGTTTCATTTAAGTTTTCCCTTATTTATTTGTATTCAAGTAACGAAATTAAATTATAAAAATTATATTATCATTAGAAGTTTTAAAAGTTATAATTTATTTTATAGATAAAGATCAAAATTAAATTAGGTAACAACTATCATGAGTACCATATTATAACAAAATACAAAATGTATATAAGCATTAATAAAATAAAAGGTAGTATTTTTTACAATAATATCAGTAAGACAAAATAATAACTAGTTCTGTTAATACTTAAAAAATTTTCCAAATGTATTTTTTATATCTAGAAATTATTAATTTATCCTTGAATACTAAATGGATAATTTGAGTTTGATATATTGCATATTTTTTATGTTTGACTGGTTTTTCCAAATCAATAATCACATTGTTAATACTTGAGTAATATACAAATAGTGTTTATAATAAGTTAAAAATTTTCAATTTTTAGTTATAAAGTTCGATGCTACTACACCAAATTTGCATCCAATAGACATTGCACTTTTAAGTTCTTGATAATCTATAACTTATTATAATATAATTTGTCACAAACAATTACTCTCTCGGAAAGATTGTAATATGATATATCCATGCAAAGTGATTGCTTCATGGTCAGTATATACAAAAGGTGCAATCGGAATGTAATTTCATGTTTGGTTTATCCTTACATTGTTTGGGTAAAACGCCTAATCACTGTCCTCATCATATGACCCAATATAACTGCCTAAAATGTATTGTTTACATCCCCAATGGCCATTAAAAAACATACAGCCTCAGATTTTGGAACATTTCATTCAAATATATTTTGCATTGATGGATACTACTCTAATACTATATTTTTGAAAGTTTTACTTCTTATAAAATTTATTTAAAATGTTTTCAAAGTCAACAACACTTGGGTTTCACATAATATAACCTGTAAGTAATCTTATATTATCCATGTTGCTTGAAATACCTTAACAACAATATTAGATACAGAAGTTTTTGATACTTCAAAACTTAATGTAATTTGTCTAAAACATTGTCAGTAGCTCTATAATTATTAAAAAAATTATAAATCACTTGGAGTTAGATACAATGTTTTATGTATAATACAACAATAATTAAAAATAATGTGTTAAATAAATTATATGAATATTTACAACTTCTGGTAGATCAATTTTTTTAGATTAATTATATGTACTACTTACATATTTGGTGCATTGCAAAAACACCCAAGTCAATTTGTTCAAGATTTATATTTAATAGACTTTGACAATACAGTGGAGTATAGTTAAAACAAAGCTACTCTATGGAAAAATTATAGTTATATATTCATAAACATTATTTTCGTAGTGATAAAAATATATAAATTTAAATTAAATAACTTAATAACCAACTTACTAAAAAAATCCAATAACCTCCTTAATTTTTTTCTGATATTTTCATTAAGAAAAATAAAAATAATTATTTTGTGGATGTTTTAGCCACTTATGGCAGAAATATCTTTAACAATTCATATTATTATTCATTTAGGATTTTGTAAAGAAAATAATTTTAATTCATACATGGGAATGCAATTTATAATAGTTTTGGATGTATATTTTAAATAATGAGCATTTTTAAATATTTTAAGTATAATTGTTTTAGGCAAGTGTTGATTAAAGAGCCAGTTGATTAATTGTTATGATATGTTTCACTCCGTTTTCTGCTTGTGCTTATAATAATGAACTAGAACATTACAGTTCTAGAAATACAGAGAACTTATTTGGGAAACGTAGTGCTGATATTGAAAGATTTTAGTACTAACGAATTGATAAATTTTGGTTCCATTGGTATTTTTCTACACTGATTTGTAAATTAAATTACTAATACAGTTACAGTGTTTATCTAATAAAATAATTTTATAGGTGTTTTCATTAGAGCAAGTTTATGCATGGATTCATTGAATCATAGTAACGAATTAACTAAATTAGGAAGTTTTATTTCAGAATTTCACTTATACCGATGATATACTGATAATGATGGCTAAAATACTTTTGACCTCTGAGAAGTAAGTAATCATTACATTTATTATGCTACAAGCATCTATTATTGACAATAATTGATATTACATAGTAATTGTAGTGTAATGTTAAGTGAATCAGTACCTATATAAAATTATTTTAATTTTTTTTAGTTTTCACCAGCTACAACAGTCGTATTGTTAAATGTTAAGCATCTATAGACTTTATTTGTCGCACCTACATTTTTCGTTTCCGTCTAAGTAATGAATCATTTAGTAAAATTTAACCATGCACAGCATAAATTGTCCTCTTATTAAAATTATGAATTATTATAAGATGATTAATGTCCTCTTAGAGATAAAATAATTTTAACGGATAATGATCATATACATATTTTTACATGATGTTGATCACTTAACTTATTAAACATTTATAAGTTTTAACCAGTGCTTACAAATTATTTTACATTATAAGATTCGTTCAATTATGAACAACTAAGTTGTAATTTTTTTTGTCCTCAAGCTAAAATAAAAATAAAATACTAAATGCATACAGAGTGTCTCATGTAACGCTTTATAGGCTCATACTGCCAAAATATTTATAAAAGCGGAAATTTTATTATAGTTACTAATAGGTATCCATGTTAGCCATATATTTAGGGTTCTTTTGATTTTTGGATGGTCTTGGTTCTGTGCATGTGCAACACAACTTTATTTTTCAAATAATTTTTGTCCTTTTTACTAAGGTGTCAATTTAAAAACTCAATAAGTAATTATTGAAATTTGTTCTCTTAAATGTCAAAAAAATTCCGTTTTCAAATACAGTACAAAGCGTAATTTAGTACTAGATAATATTAATATCATTATAAATGTTTAAAATTTAAAATACATTTAAAATACGGAACTCCAAAAATGTGATAGTACAAATTTCAAATTTTTTTTTATAACTTATTCAGTTTTTAATTTAAGACCATAGTGAACAGGACACAAATTACCAAGATAATGGTCTATTCAAATATGATGCTATAAATAGGGGTTTTCATTTGAAAAAATTCAAAATGTTTTATGCTTTTATGCCGAGAACACCTTAAAATCATAAAACCCTTAAATACATAGCTAACTTGGATATATGTGTGTACCTATGATTAGATTTGCACTTTAAATGTTTTGGCTGTTGGAGCCTGTAAAGTGTTACGTGGAACACTATGTATTGTCAATATTTTGATGATATGCTCAAGTTATGTCTTGAATCCTAATTACAACCAATGGAAAAATACAGATATCAGTACAAATTAATGTTATTGAATGTTATGTTCAATATAGGCCAACGTGCACATATCCCAAGATGTTAAGATCAACTAATTGATGGATTTTTTTACACTTCTAACTAAAACTGTTAATTTTTAATAAGTATGAAATTTGTTATTTTTTGAAAAATTTAGGATATTTAGAGTTTTAATTTATATTTAATATTATTATTTATTTATTTTCAGACTATATCTGTTGGAAATTTATTATTTTGCAAGTCTATCAAAGTGTCACTTTCAAAGAGTTAGGTATAATACATCCAAAGAGCCTTTTCTTTGAAGAGCTTTCAATATGGGTTTATTATCATGGATGGGTTACAAAAATTAAAGGTAACTAGCTTCTTAAAGTAGCAATTGTAATTGTGATGCTTAAATCTTTCTACTTCTATCTTAATACCTGACAAATAGGCCGTAAACATCAAAAAGATTGAAATTAATTCTCACTATGGATATCCTTTGTTGCTCAGATAGGATACTTGTGTTAGGTGTGTTGAATTTTAAAGAAACAATTTTTTGATTGATCATTTCTTCAATTACAAGATACTGTGAATAGCTTTAATGTTAAATTTAGGATTATTATTGAAAGTTTTATATTAAGTGTGTTAAACAAGAAACAATCATATAACAATTAAAATAATCCAACATAATTTAATTATTTGTATAAATATTAAATTTTGCTGCAATATGACATTTAAAGCTCTAATAATTGAAAATTGACACTACTAGTGTTCATAAAAATGTAAATGTAATGTAATTGGCCTGTATACAAGTAACGTTACATATAATGTTTAATCCTTAAAAACAATAAATGAAAAATGTTATGAAATAATGTATTTATATAAGTTGATAATGGGCGATGGTTTGAAGTTTTTATTATTACTATTATTATTATTTTTAACTTAGAGCTAATTCATTAAACCTAATTTCATGAAAATCCAGTTTATTGCTTATTTTATTTTTTAATTTTCAGGAATTTTTTATTGTTTTGAAAAGACTATGATTCAATATGGCCGTGAAGTCCTTCCGAGGTCCGAAGACCCTGATCGAACCCCCGACCAAGTTATCTGGACAATACATGTGGTTTTAAGGCAGCACGGATGCCTGGGTTATCTGGGAAATGCCGCCGTCTCCATAACGGTTAGGTCACATTTTGTTGGCATAACCTGTAAAGCCTGAACGAATCCCACCTCAAGATTCACCACGAGCCCAAAAACCCACATACGTGCTTTCTGCTGTTCGCGCCCTGAACCTCACGGTCCAGGATGGCCAGATGAAGAAGCTATCATACAGGTTCCAGGCCCGTCTTGAAAAATTTCGCCCGAAAGCTCCCGGAATTTGCGTGGTTTCAAGGCGAGCCCAGCCAATGTACGCAGAAACGAAATATCCTCACCGCAACCCTGGAGACAAAAATTTGTTTCCGCCTTACTGCGGACGCTAGCATTTTTACGCAAGAGAGGGACTCATAATTGAAAATAAATGTAATTCGTATTTGAAACAAATGCTTAATTTACTGATTTGATCAAATGTTCAATATGAAAAGGTTTTAATAAAATATATATATATATATATATCAATGTAAAACTATTCTTTTGATCAGTTTAGAATCTAAAAGTAGTGCTGAAGAAATAATTTTTAATTTAGGACTTCTGTTTTCTTGTTATTTTTTGAAATAAATATGCAACGTATATTAATAGTAATAAAATTAAATAACGAATATATTAATTATATTTTTAACATAATTAAATATGTGCTGTATATATTTTATAAAAAATATTTAAGAAAACAGTTGTATTTAATTGAAAATTATTATTTTAGCGCTACTTTTAGATTCCGAGTTGGGTGCAAATGGGTAGTTCTACATTGATATTTATTTTCATTTTTATTAGTGACTTTATTTATATTCTCATTTATTAAAATAATAATATCAGTAATCAAATTAAAAAATATTTATTTATGATTTATATCTGGTAATTATGAACTCTGTGTAATAATCTCTGTGTTTCTCTTTGTTTTTCAAACAAACTTATTCTCAAGTAATTATTTACTCCATGCCTTAATTTTGTTTAATAATATTGTTGACTATTCGCTGATAAATATGTAGTGATTTATATACATAATATAAGAATAATTATTTTCATTATGTAATTTTGTGGTGTCTTACAAGTATTATTTTTACAGGAAGTATTGGAGAAACCTTTAGCAGTCATTGTATTACATAACAAAAGGGAAAAATTTAACTTTATGTTAATGATCTTATTTCTTCTTGTAATATACAAATATAATTTATTGATACAATTAATTTCATATATTATAATCAATAGTTCTTAAATATTTGCTCTAACTATGAATTATTGTACTTCTGAGTTTCAATGATTCTATATAAACTTAGATGTCCCCATGCATCTCAGAGTAATCTATCAAATTCAAGAACGATATTAAACAATTAAAGCTCTCAGTGGAACAACTGGGCAAGTCCATTTTATCAAAATGTTCAGGAAACAAAAAAAACATACTCGGTTTATCCTAAAAGCTTACAATACTGGGCAAGTCCAAATCCAGTGTAGCCAAATATTTTTTTTCTTAACAAAAATCCGCGAAAAGTCATTTTTATTTTCAAAAATGAACCTGCCCGGTTGTTCCACCGAGGGCTTCAATTATGAATGAATCATTAATGGCTTTAAAGAAAATATAATAATGTTTTATCTTATAGTCTTTTATTGCAAATTGTGACATGTACATAGTATACATCTTACTAGAATATATATTGTATTGAAATGAATAAAAGGAGTACGATATTTGAACATCATTGTAATAATTTAATGTTTGACGTCTCTGTAATTCTCAATATAAACCAACAATTTCATGAATGATATTAAACAATGATTCATATTTTATTTTTGTATTTTATGATTTAGCTCTCAAATTTTACCTTATTTATTTATTTATGCATATGAAAAGTTTTTGGCTTAGATTTATTTTACCCATAATATTCTAATGATAAGTTTATGTTTATTCTACCCATGTTGTTTCAAAATTGGTTACAAATGTATTTTATAATATTGTGATTAATATCTGCTGATAATTTGTAAAAACTATGTCTATTTTAATTATTTTGTTTTAAGTTAATTTGTAATAAATTATAATTTCTTGTAATATAAAATATTTTATAACAAATGCTGACATATGTTTATTCATCATCAATTAAATCTTTTAATATGAATATTACAAAATGAGCTTTTATATCAATATTTGTAATTTTAAATTGTGTGTTTTGAATATTGATAGGTTTTATATTAAAGCAAATTAATATAAAAAAAAAAAAAATGTATTTGTGTAGACGTTAATTTCTGTTCCCGTTTGTAAATATTTTAAATTGGTACCTTGTATATATTACCACTATTCATATTAAAATCGAAACATAAGATATGTTTTAAAATCATCTGGAACTAAAATATTATTTGAACAGGCTCTCTGTATTTGAAATAATATATTGTATACCTATAGAATAAAGATAATATTTTACACGATCCAAAATCTGACGTAGCGTGTCATATGTGTATACAATATTTCTAGTAAATTATTTTCAATCAAAACCTTATAAATTTTTAGATTCTGAACGAAGTGAAGATGCTTATGATTTTACAATGATGTTTATTTTTTTTCTCTCTTTCTGTAAACACATTTTCGTATAGAAATACTTGTCCGAAAGTTTCGTTCAGTCTCTCTATAGCAGGGGTGGCCAACTTTAATAGCCTTCCGATCAACCTCTGAGTTTTTCTAGGTTGTCGAGATCGACCAAAAAAAAAAGAAAACCGGACATACTTTGCACGATGGGTGTTCTTCGCACTACGGGTGGGATTCTCTTGATGGGTGTATTCAATTTTAAAGAAACGATAAATCATTTCTTCAATAAAACGATTCTGAACGAGGGAAGTTAATAATATAAAAAAATTAATGAGAAAAAAAATGTTAGAAAAATGTTCAAAATTTTTTTTTCACATTTTCAAAATTTTTTTGCGCCAAAATCTTTTTTATATTATTTTCTATCTATGTTTAAATTTTCATAAAATTCGGATTGAA
>JAIPRM010003484.1:0-15326 GCA_025469315.1 Stegophylla sp. TES_Ste_2020
GATTATTTTTTTTTGAAAATAAAATGAAAATAATGTTAAAATAATAAAATATGTAAATGTTTTGCGACCCATCGAAAAAACCTCTGCGACCCTAATTTGGGTCGCGACCCGAGGTTGGGAACCGCTGGTTTATTGCATAGAGTTTATTGTATCCATAGTAAAATGAATACTTGATGTATTCATTTTACTATGATTGCACCTATAAAAAAAATATGATACCTATATATCTGTGTTATATCTTTAATCGTGGTCCGTGCTATAACCATACATTTTATATATCATCTGTTGACTGTAACCAGTGTTCTTGAGCAACTGTTCTTGATAATCTGTACTGTGTCAGAAAATTTCTCCTTTGGTCAACTTTACTAATTCCCCATGGTTATTTAGATCCCCTGTCAACTAGAACCTCATTGTGACATTTAGACCTTGGTGATACAGATTTCAGATGATCGGAGATCTAGGTGGCTATTCACCCAATGAATGTAGCTTCTGAAAGTGAGAGCGACACAAGTATCAAAATGTTTACACATTCGTAATCAGTGAAATTAAATTCATCCATTCATTTGTGGTTAATTTATATTCTAAGACCGTGTATAGAATAAATAATTTATTCTGTGGTTTATCATTGTAATATGAGTGATAAGATCTGAGTAAGTGATAATAAAATTAATATTAAACATTTTAGCTGCAAGAACTATTCGTAATTTCATTTCATTGATTTATGGTGTTCATGGATCAGTTGTATTAAAATTTACATATTAATTCCTCAAGACATTAGATAATTATTAATTTGAAATTTGTTTGAACTCCAGTTGTGACATATATTTTGATTCTCATAAATTTCTATTTGCTGTTTTACTTAATAAATTTTTAATGAATTTTGAGAAAAATATTTTTTTTCAACAACATTTAACAAGGTACATAACTGTACAAATTATTAGATTTTTCAATATGGATTATTATTTATTAATGTTGATTTGTTTCAATTTTAATAAATGAAACAAACCATAAAATGAATGTCATTGTTAAAAGTATCGATCTCTTATGTTTTAGATTAACTACTAAATGATGTTTCAAAGCTCACGTTTTATTTCACCTTTAGCAAGATGTCTAATCCAAAGAAATTATAAAGTGCATAATTTAAAAAATATATTCTCGTCTATATCCAGATCCTATGCTATTAGTAAGTTGTAAATATATTGTTTAAATTAATAATATTCATAGACTGTTTAGTCAAGTCAAATTAATTCCTAAACTAAATTGCTTTCCTTTAATAATATAATTTAATTTATTGAATTAAAATATATTGAACATAAATATTAAATAATCTTTAAATCCCTTAAAATCTTTTTTTATTTAATCCAAATATTATGAAATATTTGTTTTAGTGCAAGAAAATGTTGAAAATGTGACATCTCATGATACATTTTTTTCCTGTCTCTATCCAAGTAAAAAAACAAAAAAATATTTTTAATTAATAATCAACTTTATAAATTTTACGTACAATAATTGACTTGTATAAACTGAAGCTCAGAGTTATTTTATAAAAGAAACAATTTATCATTACTTTAAAATTTAAAATATCCACCAAATATCACCTGAAGAACAAAGAATACCTATAGTGCTAATTATGTCTGGCTTTTTATTATTTATTTTCAAGAAATTTTCATTAGACCACAACAAAGTATTTTCTCAAATTATACAGTTTAAAGGCAATAGTGTCAGTAATTTGTTTCACGCTTGTCCCTCATAACCTACTTTTTATTAACATAAAATGGGTATTATTGAATACCTGAATTAATTACAGACATAAATGATTAATACATTTAGTTATTAATTTACTGTCAGTTATATAATCTTTTATTTTTCATTTTAGTACTTATTTTTATTTCAGATAAATTTTATAAGACTACCAACATTGTTGAAAATAGTAACTCATACGGAGTCCTCCTTGATAATAGCAAATTGAAAACACCTCTAGGAAAAGAACTCGTAATAAATAATAAAGCATTAGCTCTGGCTGTTGCTGAAGAATGGAGGATGCAAAAAGAAAGCATACAAACCGATACTATGCATTTGGTATGAATGACTTAGTTATAACTTATATGGAAGTTTAGAAATAAATAATATACACCCATTTATAGACAAAGTTATGTTTTTTGGCTGTTGACAATCCTAGTGATCTTTCAGAACATGAAGTTGTACAGCAAATATTATCTTTTTTAGAAACTGACACGGTCTTCTTTATTTCTGAGGTAATATCTTAGTTTTGTACTTAGATCATGTACAATGGATGTAGCAACAACCATTGCTAGTTGTGTCCAACATGTTTCAGGTCACTTGTATGAAGTACGCAATACGCATCTATTATAGACTTGCGCCAATCATAACAATGGGGCGAAATAATAATATTCAACATTTTAAATACCTTAGCTGAATAAGGTACTACTAATGTACAACTAATGTCATGCATGCACATTTATGACAGGTGTCCTGAAATTTAAAGGTAGTGGGAATGATGTTGGACACAGTTTAGTGTACAAGTTAAATAAAGCTAGCTATATCCATACTGTATGATCTAAGGTTTTGTAGAATGATACAAATCTTTATCAATTACTTATAATTAATTTTACATTTAATTTGTTGTTTAGACAGATAAAGACTTGGAAAAATTATTGATGGAAAAATGGATGCCACTTATTGACAAATTTAATGGATATTTTGAAACAGATTTAAAACCATCCAATGGGTTATATGTGAATAGCCTAGATACCAATACCAAGGCATTAGTCGAAAAATATTTTATGTCGCTTGGATTCCCTGCACTTCATGGTTCGTATAAAATCACACAATTCTGTTTCATTGTAATGTATAAATATTAAATTTCAACTTATAGGTGTTTTGCATGCTGTAGAAACTTTAAAATCTTTAGTTATAACTACTTGTTGCTTACATCACGATATTTCTGTGAAGGATGCAGTCCTATTATCTAAAATGGAAGAAGAATATCAGGTTATATTTTTATATAATAAGATGTATTTACTAGTATTAACTGTACTAAACAAATATATTATCTTACAATTACAGTGTACGAAATGGGGACGCGTGGATTGGATTAAAGATTACATAGACAATGACTCTGTAATTAGATTGTCAGCAGCTATGCTGTTTGTATATTATACACTCAATCCAAAATACAAACCATTGGCCAAGCAGTATAGTTATCAACCAATACAACTGTCTTTAAAACAATAAATCATGTCCAAATAATTAATTGTACATTTCATTAGACTTTTTTAATGATAACACATACACTGATTAGTAAAATAAAATTAGTTTCTATATATACCATCTGTAATATATTTGTGATATTGTCTATACTTTACATTCCTTTTTTTTATCTTCTAATAAATAAAGAAAAAGAAAAAACAATTAATGAGAAAAAAAAGGGTTGGAAAAATATTACAAAGTTTTTTTTCACATTTTCAAAATTTCTTATCCCAAAATGTTTCTAATATTATTGTCTATCTATATTTAAATTTTCATAAGGATTGGATCATATAATGATTATTTCTGAGTATTTTTTTGTCATATTTTGGGCAAATTTTTCATTAGAAAAAAAAAAAAAACGGGACATACTTCGCACGATGGGTGTTCTTCGCACGACGGGTGGGAATCTTTGACGGGTGTATTGAATTTTAAAGAAACGATAAATCATTTCTTCAATAAAACGATTCTGAACGAAGGAAGTAAATAATATAAATATAAAATAGTAGGTTAGATACTGTACTTTCTTCGAGTTTTTTTCAGTCTTTCCCTTGTAAAATGTTAAATTCTTTGTCCTTAAGAAATTTTATTGCACCAAAATATTCGCAATGAAATTTTCTATATAGACACCAAATTTCAAAACAATCAGTTTGGCCAATTTTCTTATATGTACGTTAAAATGCGTGATTTTAGGTAAAACTAACGAATTACGTCAAAATTCTAACTTAAAACTGTAATAAAAAAAAAATTTGACTAACGATTTTCGAGATTTTTTCAGGTCAAGTAGACGTAAATGTCAGTGAGATAATATTAAATTTTCAAGTCTTAATATCAAAAATCAAAAATTTTATTACATAAAAACTAACACAAGTAAGATATTTCCAAAATTTTTATGAATTGTTCTCGTCACTATTTTTAGTGGTTGGTGAAAATTTCAAGTTTTTTGCTGCATTATTTTAGAAGTTATGTCAAAAAGTAATTTTCAATTTTACGGAAATTGCGGAATTGCATATTTTGCTGTTTTTTGAAAATTTTTTTTCTGTTTTTTCGCATTATTAAAAAAAATATTGAGAAATTTGAAAAATGACCTCTCAAAATACCATCTGGATTCGATTTGGGATCCTTAAAGTTACTGATCGAAACTTTTGGACCAGTATTTCTATACGAAAAAGTGTTTACAGAGGAAGAAGAAAAAATAAACATCATTGTAAAAACATAAGCTTCTTCCCTTTCGTTCAGAATCTAAAAATGAAGAATTGAGAAATTCAAAAAATGACCTGTCTTAAGTACTAATTAGAGGCAAATTCGGTTTTAAAAAAATGCTGATTGAGACTTTTAGACACGTACTTCTCTACAAAAGTGTTCACAGGAAAAAATAAATAAACATCATTATAAAAACACAAGTTTCTTCACTTTGTTCAGAATTTAAAATTTTACCCGAAAAATTCACACTGTACACATTATTTGTATTTATTTTACAATATCTAAAATTTAATAAGTAGCTATATTTTAGTTACAAAAATTTTATTAATACATTTAGTTCAAGTGTTGAATATTAAAGAACTTAATATTTTTGTATAATTGATTAGTAGTGTAGCATCAATTTACTATTTCTCGTGAGACATGGTACAAATACGTTTGGAAACTGTTGGCCAATATGATATTTTTTTTAACTAATAATTTGATTTTGAATGGAAATAACAAGATACATAACAAAATATTGGCTATTTTTATTTTATTAACTAAAAAATATTATGTTGGGAATAGTCAGCATAAGATGTAATTTTGTTGTGTATCATATAGTACATAAAACTTGTATGTTACAAGATCAAAAATAATTATACTGTAGTACCTAAATTCTTGCTAAAATATGATAGTCATTGTTTATAGATTTTTAGCAAAGCGAAGAAGCTTATGATTTTACAATGGTATATATTTTTGTTTCTCTTTCTGGAAACACTTGTTCAAAAGCTTTGAACAGTACCTCTATAGATCACACACAGATGGTACTTTATAAAAGTTATTTTTCAAATTTCTCAATACTTTTTTCAAAAACGTGGAAATCTACCCAAAAATATTATACCTTTTTCATCAACAATAAACATCATTGTAAAAACATAAGCTTCTTCACTTCGTTCAGAATCTAAAAATGATATAAAATACACTACTCACCCAACACTATTAAATAATAGTAGTTATTTGTTAAACATATTTAACCTACTATTTTATATTTATATTGTTAACTTCCTTCGTTGGTTTATCGTTTCTTTAAAATTCAATACATCCGTCAAGATTTTTTTACCTGACGTGTGATGTATACACTTCTTTAAATATAGGTTCTTAGAATTTTTTATAGTATTTATTTATTAATAAGTACTAAAACGTTTGATAAATAAATAAATATTTTTTTTTGCATATTTCAAAAATTTAGATTCTGAATGAAGTGAAGAAGTTTATGTTTTTACAATGATGTTTATTTATTTATTTTTTTCTTCTTCTGTATACACTTTTTCGTATAGAAAATCTTGTCCAAAAGTTTCGATCAGTAACCTTATAGATCCAAACTCAGATGGTACTTTAGAGAGGTCATTTTTCCAGTTGCTCAATACTTTTTCTAAAAACGGGGAAAATTTGTCGAATAATTGACAAAAACGGCAAAATATGCAAATACCGGAATAAGAAAAACCAGGCCATAAAAATATTTTCTAATAACTTAAAATAAATTTTATCTATTTTATATTAAGTACAGAATTTTGAAAATTTCGGTATTCATTTAGTATGTTACCTATCGGGCGAAAATCGAGTTTAATAATATGTAACCTACCTGTATTATCGAGTTTATTATCTACCAAAATGATTATTAGACTGACAACCTATGCCTGCTTATCTTTATAATTATATCATATTAATATAATATACATATACCTATTTAAATGGTTTTTACCAATTAATAGATATTTTGTCATTTTATCAACAATATTGTCAGCAAATATTATAGATGAGTATATAGCAGTCATCTATAGTATTTGTTGTCAGTATGTGTTCAGGCGTTAATCTTAAACACACACTTCTATACTTATACTTTATTATAGTATAGTATAGAAGTCTGTGATCCTAAATCACGTGTGTTTAAAATTTCAAATGTTAGCAGTCGAATTGTATGCGATTATTTCTTCTGGAAAAACTGTGTTAGAATTTTTACAAAAGAATAAACTTATTATATTTTTCATATTTTTGTCTATGTTTAAATTTTTATAATGTTTAGATCAAAAAATGATAGTTTCCGAGTCTTTTTTACCAAATTTCGGGTAGTCCCCCCCCTAAAATAAAAAAAAAAAATTAATAATTGTGAAATTCAAAAATGACCTCTTTAATACTTTGAAAAATGTTGGTTATATATGTATTTATATCTGGTTGCAATTGAATAAAAAGTATCAAGTGTAATTTAAATGAGAATTGCATAAGGTCATTTAATTAAGGCATGGTACCGAAGTATTAACAAGCAAGATACAATTTTTTTTAAATTTTTAAGTGATGTACAAAAAGTGTATTGCCAAACATAATTTGTAATAAAATAAATTTATATTATTTTTTTATACATTCTTTTTTTTTTATGGTAGGTTACATACTAAACGAATACCAAAATTTCTCATTTTTTGTTACTTTTTGTATAATAACATTTTTGATTTTTGATATTATGACTCGAAAATTAAATATGATTTCACTGACATATATGTCTAATTGACCTGAAAAAATCTCAAAAATCATAAGTCAGGTTTTTTCTCTATAACTGTTTGAATTTAGAATTTCGACGAAATTTGTTAGTTTTACCTAAATTACATACCTAAACATATATAAAATATAATATACAATTTACATATGTAAAATTGACCTGTCCGATTTTTTTGAAACTTGGTACCTAGATAGAAAATTTCATTGAAAATATTTTGGTGCAGTAACATTTCTTACAAACGAATAATGAAATATTTTACCTGGGTTTGATTGAAAAAAAAAATCGGAGAAAGTATGGACAAATTAACACCCTAAAAAGTTGGTAAGTAATGTTTTTATTGTTTGCTATTTTATGTATTTTTCGATGCAGAATACAATGGTGTGAATTAAAATCCATGTATACCAATAGTTTTCCAATTATTCTATTTTGAAAATTCAATATTTTCGGTTGTTATATTAAATACCTACTATTTCAACTGTTTTAACGCTGTTCTTGTGGTGTACTGGGTAAAGCATCAAATATTATCCAGTAGGTACATTAAATATTTTGCTCATTTTTCAACCGTGACTTTACTTATTATTAAGTAACTTTTTACACAAATTTGATTGTTTACACGAATAACTAATTGCAAATGGCTTCTTCTGTTATTAAATAGCAAATGTTAATCATATTGAAAATTACAATTATTGTATGTATAATTAATGACACTTCGCTCAGAATCGTTTTATTGATGAAGTAATTTATCGTTTTTTTTAAATTCAACACACACTCTTTATGATTATCTCATCCAAGGTGAGAAGAACACCCCAAGGTTTGATGTATACACTTTTTTTATAAATTTATATATATTTTTTATTTTTTTTTTGGGGGGGGAGGGGAACAGTGACCAGAAAGTTGATTTAGTGGGAAAAAAATTAGATTTTTTTGAGTCACTAGATCAACTCAAAATAGCATTTAATTGAAAGATAGTTAGCTATTGATTAGATAATATGGGTTTTTAAACCCGTAGCCCACGTCATGCAGTGTACAAAATCACCTAATGGTCTATGATAAGGATTGTAATAACAAGCTAAATTGTTCTTATGTAAATGTATAATTGAGTTCAAATTGTTCATTGAATGAAATTTTATGAAATATTTTTCTTCAAACAAATTTATAGTGTCATGGAAGGTATGTATATTTTGTATTCTTAATTTTAAGCTAACTTTTACTTGTTTAATTTAAGTTATTATGTATGAAAATGTAAGAAAATTTATATTTTTAAAATATTAAAGGATATGAAAAATAAGTAGATACTAGTAGATGTTATATATTATTATTTTCTAATAGCTCTATATGTCTTTTTAAAGAAATTATTTAGTTTTGTTGCGGTAATTTGCAGTTTATCATTTTAGAATCTATATTATACATTATATTTGCATATAAATTGAAGATAAATATTGAATTTCATAATAAATAAAATAATCCACAAGAATATTTTACTTTAAATAAAACATTTAACATATATTGTATTTTACCTAGTTATAGATAATAATATTTTAATTAAAAATCAAAACAAAATGATTTTATAATTAAGTAATTTTGTCCCCCTAAATCAACTTTCTGGAACTCTGTGGAGGGGGGCATTCCATGTCAAATTACGTGACCGTCTTCCTAAATCCTCGGAATTTTGATGATCAGCTAATTATATATAGTTGATTTCGGACTAAAAAAGACCTCTAATTTTTAAAAAATTTCTTCATCAATTTTTCAAGTCTCTGCTGTTTTTAATATTTAGAATTTGAGTTAAACATGAAGATGGACATTTTTAAAACTGATCAAATTTATTTTGTAATTGGGTACTCAAAACAAACATTTTAATCATTTTTCAAGAATAGTACAAGTTGAATAAGAATTTTTTAAAAAATTTTTAAAAAAAAAAAATCAATGAAATTAATATTTTATCCTGGGTTTGAATACTCGAAAAAATAGAAACTAAAACTTCCTCATGATAATATAAATTTGATTAATTTTTTTTTTTATTAAAAATTAAAAATTCTATTTCTACTTGTCCCTTTTTAGATAAATGTTTTTTTGAGTACTTTATTGTATAAAAAAAAATTTAATCAGTTTTAAAAATGTCCATCTTCATGTTAAATTCAAATTCAAAGTATTAAAGATGGTGGAAACCTGAAAAATTGATTCGAGAAATTTTCAAAAATTAGAGATCTTACTTAAATAAAAATCAACTAGAAAATTAAATGATCATCAAAATTCCAGGGGCAGGCCGACGACCTTGTGAATTGACCTGGAATGCTCCATAATGTTGTATTATGATTGTTGTATACATTTGAACTGTAGAAATAGAAATATGAACTAAATATTCTACTTTGAATACATTAGTGTGTCAAAACCTAATTTTTTTCTACTCAAATATAAGTTTTTTTTTCTCCTGAAGAATGTTATAATTGAGTGGCTATCAATAATAATGAGAACCTTAAAAGATTTTATTGCATTTCAAACAAAAAATAAATAAAAAACATTTCAGACTTAACGTTACTTTATTATTAGAATCTTCTTCCTCCCATGAAATAATAAAAGTCGAGAGATAAGTACATTGTCATTCGTTACTAACTAATATCAGTTTGATATGATAATCAAAAGACAAATAATTTGAAGAATATTATGGCTTGACGAGAGATGGAACCCCAGGAGATACGTCAATAGGCATCACAGATTCTAAGTTGTTCTTCAACAATAATAACCAAGCAGCAATAGTCTGATCTCTGGCAAGACATTCAGCAAATGTAGACATATCTTTTAATTGGTCAGGCAAACACTGTCGAAGTGCTTCACGGGCTCTGAAAAATAGCTTAGAGTGAATAAATTTGTTTTTTTTCTTCAATACATTAGGATACAAATAAACATAAAACAAATATTTAAACATTTAGGCACACATTCACATGGTCAGATAATCAGATGATTGATCTTAGGTAAATATTGTCTAAAACTACCTTAAGTAGTTAGCATGACGTAGTGCTATTACTTAAAATTAAGTAGAACATAAATGTGTCAAAATACTATTTGATTTAATTACTATATGATTCAATTGAAAATTAAATATTGAGTTTATTTGTATCTAAAATAATTCATCTATTTTTTTATTAATTTTGAAATGTTTTTATACCTTGAATTTTCTGATAAACGTACATAACATCCCACAACATGTCTCAGAAGTCTAGTAGACGGTTCTCTTTCAAGCGCTAGGACCATTTTTCCCTGAAAGACGATGCATAAAAATATTTGTGGATTTTGTAATCAAAAATATTTACCAGTATGAGTGCAACATGTGAAAACCGATCATATGTTTGACAAATGTAGCTTAAACCATTATCATCCATCAATATTTTTTGCAATATGAAAGTTGATAATGTTTTAGTTAGCTCATACCCAGTTTCCATAATACGCAAACATAATGGAATGATTTCAGTTGTTAGGAGAAAAGTAATAACTTCTTGTTCTTCTGTCTGTAAAACGTACAGACATATAATATTACAATGTATAAAAAAATGTGTTAAAAATAATCGTACTACCAAAAAGTAAAGTAAAGTAAAGACAAGAAAGCTGGACATACTTCACACCACAGATATTCTTCACTCCACGGGAATATACTCTTGGTGGGTTTGTAGAATTTTAAAGAAACAATAAATCATTTCTTCAATAAGTCGATTCTGAACAAAAGAAGTTATTAATATAATGAACAATAACAATCGTCATTTTCAACACACTCACCAAAAGTATTTGACCCAAAGAGTAAAGAATATCTGTGGTGCGAAGTATGTCCGGCTTTCTTGTTTTTACTTCACTTTACTTTTTTGTTTGGATCAAAAAATGATAGTTTCCGAGTTTTTCCTATAAAATTTTGAGTAATTATTTCCGAAAAAAAAAATGAAAAATTGCGAAATTCAAAATTATGGACTTTATATTATTTATTATATAACTATTAAAGCCTACAAATTAAAAATTTTGATTGTAATTATACATATTATTATTGCACTTTTTTTTCACTTCACTCAGGAACTAAAATTAAATTTGATTAGTTAAATTAAGAAAAAATATGAATGGTTTTAGCTTGGTTTAGGACAGGGATGGTAAACATTTTACTACCCGCTAGTCAAATAAAAATTTTATTTCGATTTTATTCTTCATGTGTGTCTGCAACTTTGCCGACCAATTTTTATTTTTATTTTTTTTTCCTAGTAGCTTAAATTATAGCGATTAAACACATAAATAGGATTTTATTTATTGTTAAATTCAAACTTAACTTATAATATGTACTATTACACATTAATATAAACACATACCTAATTTTTACAGATTTTTCCATAGAAAGTGAATTAAAAATTACTGATAATATTTTAATGTGTGTGTCACTGAAATTGTGTGCTTGTGTCACTCTGTGACACGTGGGACATAGGTTCGCCATCCCTGGTTTAGAATTTTCAAAATAATAAAATCTGTTATTTTTAAAATTAATAGGAAGTTAAAATTTAAAAATATGATATATTTAAACCTATTCTACCTACAATATTATTTGATTAAAACAAGGTAAAAAAAGCAGACACAAATTTACTTGACTAACCAATTGTCTTTTATCGAAGTACATTTCATGCTAATACTTCATTCCAGAATAAAATAAAGAAATAATTGTAATTTACTACTCTCCTTGAAATTACATTGATTTTAGAAACTAATGCAATAAACATATTATTTACAATTACACTGTTGACAAAAAGTATAATACAGTATTCGGTAAGTTTTTTGAGTTGTATAGATTTGTTTAAAATATCAAAAAAACTTTTTATTTACTATATAATTATTTGAATAAATATAAAAGCTATGTAATATTTTTTAACTATTTAGTATTTACCTTCACTAAAGCACCAATCACACCCAAGCTAGTGAGTCTAAGATGTTCAAAATTACGACATTTGTTGGCATTATGTAGGAACGGATACATGTAAAGAGGTATCTGAGCCTTAAGGAACTGTGAACGTGTATCTGGGTGAGCGCCAACAGACTGCAGAAGAGCAAGAGCATTGCAAAGACGTGTCACCTGTTGAAGTGACATGCATGGAGGATTGACATACTGATAAGTAGACACAATTTCAAACAGTAATGCTGCTATAGTGCCTGTTGTATGCCAAAGCATTGGTCCAAGATCAGGGATAAATTCACGTCTGTTACTGAAATAAATTGTAATTAATTAAACTTAAAAATTAATTCAAAATCTGGTTTTAGTAATATTGTATTTATGACCTGTGGCATATTTACATAATTCATAAAATAAATAAAACATAAACAACTTTAACAATTAACTATTCATGTGGGTCATTCACATGAGTCATATCAATAGATGAAATTTTTTTGATTGTCTTATAGTTTTTGAGATGGGCACTTGTAAATCATATCAATGTAATGTTTTCTTCATTTTAATTTCACCAGTACTTTTTTCCTACCATTATTTTACTAGTTAACTCCACTGATCTAAATTTTAATAAATTAGATTTTAGTAAAATTATTTTATATTTAATTCAAGTAAAAACCATTTAGAATTACCCAAAAAATCCCACAAAGAAGTTACTTAAATTATCTTCCAAATGTATTTATTACATTATGTTATTATAATTAAAAGTATAGTAAACTTTGCCGCGTTTACTAAATATTTTGTTTTATGTACTCATTGTGAAACAAACTAATAAAACCTTAAGCATGGCCAGACATTTTTAGCAAGGGATGCAAGTACAATATTTGTTAATAGGTATGCATATGAAATCATAAAAAAATCATAAAACGAAAAATAAAATGATTATTTTACCTAAAAATTACCAGTATTATACAAATTCTAACTTTAGCATTAGTAGTACTTATTAGTAATTATTATGTTTGTTATGTTTGTATAAAATATTCAGGTTTTAGATACAAAGAAATAAAAGAAAATTTTCTTTAGGTACCTATAAAATATTTTCTTTCACCAAAATATTTTCCATAATAATTGTAACGGAGCTCCGTCTCACAGTGTTTAAAATCGAAAAAAGCTGGCCTAAACTCCATAAATTTTTATTTATTTTTTTACCTCAAAATTACAAGAAAATTTGTTTTTTTTTAATTATTTAATGCTGAATGTGTAAATATACTAAATTTTGCAATATTATGATAAATAATGGATTTTTTTATAAAAAAAGGAATGTTACTTGTAATACTATGTAACTTGTTTATTTCAAATTATTAAATTGTTATGCAAGTTATAAAATAATTGACAATTAAATTCGATAATTATCGATATTACGAGTATTACAAATATTACCCAGACAAAAATGTTATCGCCTAGTCCAGAAGCTCCATACTACGGCTCGCGGGTCGAATCCGGCCTGTCAAGGTTTTTGTACCGGCCCACCAAGCTAATTAATGTAGTTCACACCGTCGTATTCAGCGTCGAAAAATACATTAGATGGCGAAAAAATATTACCAACCTTTTATTAGGGTGTTCGTACAATTTGTTCGTTCTTTCTCAGACTTTTTTTCAATCAAATCCTTGTAAAATGTTTAATTTTTCGTCCGTAAAAAAATGTATTACACCAAAATATTCGCAATTAAATTCTCCAGCTACGTACCAAGTTTCATAAAAATCAATTTAACCAATTTTCTTATATACACGATAAAGTGTGTAATTTTAGGTAAAACTAACAAATCCCGTCAAAATACTAATTTTAAACTGTTATAGAGAAAAAAGTTGAATTTCGATTTTCGAGAATTTTTTAGATCCAAAAGAAATAAATATGAGTGAGGTTGTATTAAATTAAGTTTTAATATCGAGAATTAAAAATGTTATTACGTAAAAACTTACGAAAAATTAGAAATTTCCAATATTTTAAAAATGTTATACTTCACTCAAAATTGATCAAATGTTTTAGAAATTTTTATGTAGTGTTTTCGTGACAATTTTTAGTAATTGGTGAAAGTTCAAGTTTCTAGCCACATTATTTTTGAAGTTATATGTTAAAAATAATTTACAATTTTAAGAATATTTTACCGTTTTTTGTCAATTTTTCGACAGATTTTCCTCCTTTTTAGAAAAAGTATTGAGGAATTTGAAAAATAATCTGTTTTAAGTAACATCTGAGTGTGATTTATAAAGTTACTATCGAAATTTTCCAGAAAGAGAGAAAAAAACATCACTGTAAAAATCATTATAGCTTCTTCTTCACTTCACTCAGAGTCTAAAAATATAAAAATTATATGAATTAAACATACATTTTTCTATATAAATCTTATTTATTTTCGATTTCGTAACCTCTCTATTCCTCTAAAAATGTTGGCCCACGATGCCAAAGCGTATCTCAAATTCGGCTCGCTGTAAAAAAAAGTTGCGAGACTCCTAGCCTAGTCGATTATAGTTTTGAAGAGTGGTCGTTCGACTCACATCTTTCTAAAGCAATACGTTAAAATTATGAAAAAAATTGTATAAATTAATTTTATTATAAATTATGTTTGGCAATACAATTAATTTATAATAAAATTAGGACCTTTTCCGTTAATTCACTACCACTAATTTTTTTTTGGATTTTCCTGTATCTTATGTTTTTGACTTATCTTATCGGAAAAACCAAAAAAAAAAACCCATTTTTTTTGCTATTTTTAAAAATGTCCCCACGTTGCATAGCAAGTCAATTATCAAGCCAAAATGTCCCACGTTGTACAGCAAACCAAGGGATATTTTTGACTTGCAGAGCGAAGCGGGTGATAGTGTGTAAGCTTTGCGCGTTTTCGATTTTATAATTAAAGCGATAAGAAAACGTGTACACTATACACGCGCGCTTAAAACGCTCCGTGTCTTACTAGCTTTATATTTAATCATATCATTCATATCCTTCTCAAATACTTTATTGTCAACGGTTTACTCAATACAATTATTCATATTAACCTAGCACACTGTTAATAATGTACTATATTATTAATTTATAAATTTGTCTGTACAATTTTTTTTTTTTTGTGCGCGAGACCCTAGGCCAGTGGTTCTCAACCTTTTTTCATTTGTGTCACCCTTGACCGAGATATTTCTTCACCACGTCACCCTACTTTTTAAACTAATCACTAGAGCTTGGATACGTATGTTCTAAAAAGTCATAAAATATGCCTTTATGCACCAAATATTTTTACATATGGTTCAATAAAATGTTTTTTTCTTCTGAAATACCAAAAATCATATTTTTTTCTTGAAATTAATTACCAAATTAACCAGAAAAACACAAATAAGGCCTTAACATCGTAAAATATACACTAAAAA
>JAIPRM010003484.1:15426-25960 GCA_025469315.1 Stegophylla sp. TES_Ste_2020
TACAGAAGAAATATATGGAAATTCATATACGTACTCAAGATTTCTTAACGATAGGAGAAGTGTTGAGGATGAGGATGAGTGAGAAAGATATTTAAAAAATATAATGTAGCCGTTGACGAGCACGGATCCTGTGATAAGGTGTAAACAGATTTTTTTTTTTTGATATTTCAAAAAATTCTCTCATTTTTTCTTTTTCTCCAGAATCGCGAGTCACCCTTACACTGGATTTATGTCACCCCGGTTGAGAATCACTGCCCTAGGCAATTTCCTAAGATGTATGTGCGCTAACGATGGCCCTGATTATGTTATTATTATATTTATATACGTTTACAGTATTTGATATAACTCATTCCCAATTTAGACTAATATTTTAACTCTTTGCGCACAGCCGCGATTTGCAGACCTACCTAATGTAAGATAATAATACTATTTCAAACATTTTGATAAGATAGAGGTACTAATTGGATCGACTATCAAGTATAGCAAAAAACGTAAAAACCCACAAAATACTAATTTTAACATGAGGCTATTAAATCATATTCCTAATTTAGACTAACATTGTGATTAGCAACCCCTCTTAATTCTAGTTCCTAGATTCAGGTAGGAATGTAATATCAAATTAAAATTGTTTCCTGTGATAATTCGGCACATTTCGAGTTATATATAAAATATTACTTATGCCTACGAGTGTAAGTTATTTAGTCCATGGTTGAAATATATTTCAGCCATGATCTAGCTAGTCAAATGTGTGATGTAAACGAAAGTTGTTAGTGCTTTTATTATATTTCAGTCATTTTATTTCGCGTAGTGTCGTGGATATAAAAATATCGATCGTTCTTAAAACGCGAAGAGGAAAACGTTGTTTTAGTATTAAAAACTATAAGCGTAGTGAGTTCCGTATTTTAAAAGCAGATGTATTAATAAAAATGTACATCGAGAGTTACATTCAATAAAAAATATAAGGTCATTAATACGTCAAAAACCCACAACCACGAGGCACAAATTGACAAGGTAAGTTTTAGAAAAATTGTAAGATGTTCTTTAAAACATAATAATTTGCATATACTTCCAAGCAAATTGATTTGTCGTTATATAAGTATGAAATGGTTTAGGTGTTCTATAGTACCTATATCAGTGAAGACAATAGCATTTTTTGAATTTACTGACATCAATTGAACTACCTATTGAACAGCTTAATGAAATACAAAATAAAATTCAACAAAAGGGAGAACAATTTTATTTTATGAAATGACAAAAATATAATTTTATTTCGGTACGTACATGCAAAAACAATTTAGAGTCAATTTCAAATGCTGAACATGTTTTTAGAGATGGAACGTTTACTTATGAAACTTAATGCATATAATATTTACAAAAATTACTTATATTCTTCTCGTTTATTCTTTTAAGTTACAAACAAACTTTGTGTTATTTGGCTCAAAAATAATATTTGGCACAAAGCTCAAGTGTTTTTTCAGTTACCTACGACAATACCTACTATGTATTCAATCAGAATTAGATTTTAAATAAAATTCAATAGAGATAAATATAATTAATGTTGGGTGAAAAAATAATAGATAAGTTAAATTATTTAGAATACTTAAAAACAAATTGGCATAAAATACCATTAATAAATCAGTTTAATAATCAAACACAAAATATTATAGGTTTCAATAAACAACAAAATAGCAATTATATTCAAATTAATAAAATCATATGATAAATTTAATTACTATTTAATTAACAAAAGAAGAAAACATTTTTAATCACCTCCCATTGATAGAAATAGTAAAAGCCTGTAAAAGTATAAAGGAAAATGTTTGAAAACAATCTTACAAATCATTTAAACATGATCATTATTTTTGTATTTTTTTTTTTTAGGTTATGGTAAATTTTTAATATAGTTTACATCTACTTTATATTATATGCTAATTAATTGTACATTTGAGTCTTTTAAATACTGATATTAAAAATTTGAGTGTGCAAACTAATTCCAAAAAAAGTGAAATGTACACAGACAAATTCACCCCTACCAAGTTCAAGGGTTATTTTAATTTGAATTGCAAATCTATACCTTGGAGAGCATGCCCTCTACGCCCTTTGAAATCCATCACTGTAATACCTGCAATAAACCTAATTTCTATTTATTATTGTTAATGATTTGTTAATTTGTAATTATCTACTATTTACAACATTACACATAAAATACAAAATAACTATTTTTATAAATATTCATATCATATTTTTTTATAATTTTTCATGAAAATACCAACCTACCTATATTTATTTATTTTTGTTAAAGCAAAGTACTTATATTTTTTTTAGATCATCATTTTGTACCTAGTATTTGATCATAACCTTAGTGAGCTAGTAACCCTAATTAGAAAGATATAGATTGATAATTATTTATTTTTAAAGTACAAGAAAAAAATTTCGAAAGAAGGCTAATGTATCATTTTTTTAGAAATATGAATATTCAATTAATTATCACACTATTACCTAATTTTTTATTTATTTGACTCAAATCAAATAAATACTTTAGTATTTTTTTTTTTTTTTTTTTGAATCAGATAAACCAGTATATTTTTAAATGTATTTATTGAATTTAGCCATGTTTACTATCATATACCTATACAAATTTTAAATAGATATCTGTACATTGTTTATTATCACATCAAAGTCGATCAAATCTTATTAAATATATCAATACTCTGAAAATTATCTTTCAAGCAGAGGGTTATACACGGTAGGAAGTTGGTGTACATAGGAATTCCAAAGTCTGGGAATTTTTTAGCAAATCCTTGAATACTTATTTTAAGAAGTCTTAGAAATGTATAAAAAGTTTAAAGTTTTATGTATTTTAGATTCTTAGCAAAGCGAAGAAGCTTATGCTTTTACAATGATGTTTATTTTTTTTTCTTCTTTAAACACTTTTTCATATAGAAATGCTTGTCCAAAAGTTTCGATCAGTATCTCTAAAAATCCAAAATCACACTCAAATGGTACTTTAAAAATGATATTTTTCAAATCTCTCAATACTTTTTTTCAAAAACGAAGAAAATCTGTAGAAAAATTGACAAAAACGGTAAAGTATGATATTACCGGAATTTTCATATAATTGAAAATTGTTTTTCAACATAACTTCTAAAAAGCCGGACATACTTTGCACGATGGGTGTACTTCACACGACGGGTGGTATTCTCTTGACGGGCGTATTAAATTTTAAAGAAACGATAAAACATTTTTTCAGTAAAACGATTCTGAACAAAGGAAGTTAATAATATAAGAAAAAAAAAAATGCGAAAATTTGGAGAGCTGGGCAGGAATCGAACCTGGTATTGTCGGCGTGCTAGTCCGAGTTCTTTACCACTAGGCCGCAGCACATAACTTGACCATGTAGGTGAATTAGTAGATATGTTGTATAATAATTAATAACCGAAAATATTGAATTTTCAAAATAGAATAAAATAGATAGAAAACTATGCATGTGGATTTTAATTCACACCACTGTATTCAGTGTCGAAAAATACATAAGATGCAATAAAACATTATCAACCTTCAGTAATTAAATGCTTATAATATATAGATATTTCGCAATATCTGTCTATTTTCTTCAGTTTTTTTGCAATCAAACCCTTGTAAAATGTTTAATTATTTGTCCGTAAGAAATTTTATTGCACCAAAATATTCACAATGAAATTCTTTATCTAAGCACCAAATTTCAAAACAATCGGTAAAACCAATTTTCTTATATGTACGTTAAAGTGCGTAATTTTAGGTATAACTAACAATTTCATCGAAATTCTAACTTCAAACGGTTATAAAAAAAAAAATTGACTAACGATTTTTGAGATTTTTTCAGGTCAAGTAGACATATATGTCAGTGAGATCATATTAAATTTTCATGTCTTAATATCAAAAATCAAAAGTTTTATTACATAAAAACTAACAAAAAATAAGATATTTCCGAAATTTTCAAAATGCCGTACTCAACTGAAAATTTTTTTAAATTTTAATGACATATTGTCATAGCTATTTTTAGTAGTCAGTGAAAATTTCAAGTCTCTAGCTGCATTATTTTAGAAGTTATGTCAAAAAGTAATTTTCAGTTTTACGGAAATTTCAGTAATTATGTATTTTGCCGTTTTTCGACAGTTTTTCCCCGTTTTTGAAAAAAGTATTGAGAAATTGGAAAAATGACCTCTCTGAAGTACCATCTGGGTGTGATTCTGGTTCTATAGAGATAGGTACTGATCGAAACTTTCGGACAAGTATTTCTATACGAAAAAGTGTTCATAGAAAGAGAAAAAATAAACATCATTGTAAAATCGTAAGCTTCTTCACTTCGTTCAGAATCTAAAATATTGAACTAAAAATGATTTTGTTACATACAACAATTACGAAAAATGAAAATTAACTTTCATATATTCACATACACCTAATAAATACTCCTTAAATAATTTCAAATTACAATAAAATATAAACACTTTGTCCCTAAGAAATTTTATTACACCAAAATATTCGCAATGAAATTTTCTACCTTGGTACCAAGTTTTAAAAAAAATCAATTGACCCAGTTTTATGTCAGTGATTTTAGGTGAGAGAATTAAAATTTTTTAAAGTTGTGTTAAAAAACAGTTTTTAATTTTATGAACATTTTGTTAATAGCATATTTTTCCGTTTTTTGTATTAAGAAATTTTGTATTTAAAAAATATTAAGAAATTTGAAAAATGACCTCTTTAAAGTACCATCTGTGTAATTTTGAATCTAGTGTTACTGATCAAAACTTTTGGACAAGTATTTCTATACAAAAAAGTGTTCAGAGATAGAGAAAAAATAAAACAAAGAAATAAACATGAATGTAAAATTATAAGCTCTTTTGCTCTGCTCAGAATTTAAACTTTGAAAACTACTAGTGAACTTTAATTCTCACCCAACATTGTTTTGTTTTAAAGTTAATATTTTTAAGTTCAACTTAGTGCACATTTAAAATTTAAACATAATTTACTTGGCAGTAAAATATGTAATAAATTGTACTAACTTAACACAAACCAATATACAATAGTTGTAGTGATAACAAAATTTTAAAATTATTATAGGAAAAGAATTATACATTCTTGAGAATGTTGAAAATTTTGTATGCAAAGCCGAAAATTCTTTAGGAAGTCTAGGAATCCTTATAAATAGGAATTCTGGTGTACACAATATGCATTCACAAATTAACCTTACTTTCAAGTATTTTTATTTGAGACTCATTACTTATATATGTTGATAACTCATTTCTTTATACATGCTACAGGGTGCGGCAGGGAAAACATAAATAGACAATAGTATGAGAAACATTTTGGCGCAAGAAAATTTTAAAAATGTGAAAAAATTTTTTTCTTTTGTGTATCAGATAAAAAAAGTAAAGTAAAGTAAAGCAAAGTATAAACAAGAAAGCCGGACATATTTTGCTCCACGGATATTCTTCCTCTTCAGGTCAGATACTCTTGGTGAGAATTGAAAATTACGACTATTATTGTTCTTTATATTATTAACTTCTTTCGTTCAGAATCGTCTCATTGAAGAAATGATTTATCGTTTCTTTAAAACTATACACACCCTTCAAAGGTGTCTGACCCGAAGAACAGAGAATATCCGTGGTGCGAAATATGTGTAGCTTTCTATACTTAACTTTACTTTTTTATTATTATTATTATTTTTTTTTTCGTATCCAAACTCCGAGTAGAAGTGCTGTGTAACTCTACGTTGACTTGCTATAACTATTTCAATTAATTACTGAGATTAGTGGCCATTTTCTACATCTAAACTATAATAGAAAAGCTGGACATACTTTTCACTATGGATATACTTTGTTCTCCAAGTGGGATATTCTTGGTAGACTCTTAATGAATGATATTAATAAATTGAAAAATTGTCACTTATCAGTTTAAAGTATAAATTAAGTTGTATAAGTTATTTGTTTAACTTGCAATAATATTTTAGCTTGCAACAAAAAAAAAAAAAAAAAATGTAAAGCCGGTGAATTTTTTTTTGCAGGGTGTGCAGCTCCACACCCCGTGTGCACGCCTATGATTCTATTAACACTCTTACCTAATATACCTAATACATATTACAGCCTAATATATAAATATTGTAATGTTTTGTTATTTCTACCTAATTAATAATTAACCTTCAACGTTAAAGATTATGGTTGTATATAAATAGTAAGTTAATAGATTTAACTTATTCTTCATATCTACCTACATGGTCTTACATAAATCAAGTTTTTATATTACTAACATACCTATGCCTTGTATCTTTTGGCTTTAAGTGTAGGTAATTTTTGATGTAAGTATTTAAAATAAATATTATGTACTATACCCATGACTATACCTAATAAAAATAAAAAGTAGGTATAAATTATACAATTATTTGATTTGTTACAGTAGGTTGATTAAAATAACTACTGATATAAATGCAGGTACCATAAAGTAAAAACAATACTATTACCTAGGTGCTTAAGAAAGAAAATTTACCTACAAAGAAAGTTTCAAGTCCAGAGAGAAATATAGCATATTTTACTTTGTAGGAATTAGCTAGTATTAAACAAGCTTTACCTGAGCTCATTTATAGCATTTTCCCTGGTATCAGCATTACAGATGTCAAGAATCCATTGGATAACTCTATCGCGGTCAAAAGCTGCATGGTTGAGTTGTTGGGGAATCTGCACTGAGTCCATTTTAAACATTGGGATGAATTATGTTACACAAAAATCGAAAATCAAAATTACAATAATGGAACAAAACGCTAATCAATAGCGTTAATATAAAAAGAAAAAAGAAATGTATTTACGTAATACAACGGATTTAATAATGAACAATAATAAAAAAATAAGTACAAGGTAGATAATATTGTGGAAAATTAAGTATATTGATGCGATAATATGCAGTGATTAATAAAAATGTAAAGTTAAACGAGCAAATTTGTTAGATTTAAACAAATTTAATGGACAATAATTTAAGATTAACACAAAGATAAAAAACGGTATGGTGTCACAGCACAGTGAAACACTTTATATGGTTGCTGCTACCGCTTGCAACCCCACCATCACCATGGAGATTTTATGTGGCTGCTGGACGTCATGAAAATACTATATTGTTATATTGTGATAATAGTTTGTTTGTGTGGTTAAATGTGAACATAGTATCACAGAATAGATTAATCAAAATGGACATTGATAAGGATTTACATATGAAGCATAGTGTTGTCTGAAAACTGATCCACCATTTTGTTGGAGGAAAAATCAGGATGACCATATAATCCAAAAAAAATTATGTTCTGAAAAATTAGTAAACTATTCATAAATCAATTTTTGATTTAAAAATTCACTTAAATTAAAAAGCATCTTACAATAAAATTAATTCTAAAGAATTATGTATTTTGTGAACAATGTATGACTTATAATAAAAGAAAAAGGTAAAATAAATAATATCATAAAATATATTAGGTTCAAAATTATTTATTAAACAAATCTTCATTTTCTTTTATTCCACAATACTCACAGATCAAGATTCTCACATGAAAAATAATAAAAAAAAAAGTGTGTACTTCGCTCGTCGGGGTGTTCTTCGCACGTCAGATAAGATACTCTTGACGGATGTATTGAATTTTAAAGAAACGATAAATCATTTCTTCAATAAAAACGATTCTGAACGAAGGAAGTTAATAACAAAAGAAAAAAAATGCAAATAATTCGGAGTGCCGGGCTAGAATCGAACTCCGGTATTGTCGCGTGATGGACAGGTTCCGCCACGCTACTTCATTTGACTTTATAGGTGAAATAGTAGGTATTTAGTATAATAACCGAAAATATTGAATTTTCAAAATAGAATAAAATAGTTAGAAAACTATTGTTGTACGTGGATTTTAATTCACACCATCGTATTCAGCATCGAAAAATACATAAGATGCAATAAAACATTACCTATCAACCTTTCAATCTTTCGTGTGTTAAGAAATATGTAATAAATGGGTGATTTATCCGTACTTTCTCCGATTTTTTTTCAATTGAACCCTTGTAAAATGTTATTATGTGTTATTATGTCATTATTTTGTGTTATTATGTCTATGCCCACAACGTAAATATTATTTAGTCTTGGTAAATATCACAACAATATTATCACAATTTAATAAATGGTAATATTTCCTCCAACAAAATGGCCGCCAATTATTGATAATATTTTAAGAGTATCCAAGGCCTGATAGTATACTTGGAATAATCTGAATGCCATAACCACGGTATAGACAACAATACTATAATTTTGGTACAGAACAGAGAAGAAATTCGATAACAGTAAATGTAACGTTGGAAACGTTTACCAACAGAGAAATTCGAACTGTATGTTTAGCACAGTAAACACCGTAATCTAGAGTTTTGGTCTGTTCTGTTCCAATACTAAAACTACGGTCGAGTTTGTTTTCATCTTCGAACCTTATAAACTTTACTAATAGACACGCCTTATCGTATAATAATCATAATTTTCGTTCCGTTTATAATATTAAATTAATTTTTTGAGATTTCAAATGAATTTTGAAAGCTTTTTTTATTAAATTCATATTTCATAGCACTAGTTATGAGACTGTGACAATTAATGTAATGTCAAACCGTTTGCATTGTTACGTTTGAAATAAACAAATAATTTTTTTTTATCAAAATCTTGCATTTTAACCAAAAGTAATTAGGATGGAGAAATATCTTAGGTTCGTTTAATTCCAAAGTTTCAAATAGACAAATAATGGAACTGTTTATGTTTTTAGTCGCAATAGTTTTAAAATTGGGTTGTAAAATATGTTATATTTGTCAGCTGAAAACTTTGAAAGGACATGTAATCTGTTTTCCATTTAAAGACTAAGTGTACGCGAAAAAACTATAGTCAATTGAACTATCGGAACCCTTGTAATTATCATACGGATAATAGGTTAGGCGAAACGCACTTTTGAAACCGCTACCATTGACTATTACGTGCATGGAACACATACGTGAGAATACACATACGAGTTGGAAACGTTTGCTAACAGATAAGTTCGGCCCGTCTGTTATTAAATGCTAAATAGCAAAGCAAACGTTAGAAAATCATAGATAATAAATACATGGATACGACATTTATCAGTAAAATGCGGTCCTGCTTCTCTCGTTTATTTGTAAAGTTAAGGCGATTTGTTTACACTTCAAGGTTTTATCTGATTTGTTGTGCAGTTATACCATTCTTATCAATGCAGAATTCATGAATACATGTAATCCGTTTTCTTATCATATCACAAAATATCTATACTATACCTGTATAAATAAAAAGAATTCGATCAATATCGATATTACGCAATAAACATAAAAATAAGCCAATTTCTATATAAAGGACATATGTGTTTGCAGGCTTTATAAAAATAACAAAACAAAATTTAATTTAATATGTAGTTTTATTAAAATTCATAGAAATTCATCTACAGAAATATACATAACATAACAAAAAAGCGGGACATACTTCTCACGATGGGTGTTCTTCGCACGACGTGTGGGATTCTTTAACAGGTGTATTGAATTTTAAAGATACGATAAATCATTTCTTCAATAAAACGATTCTGAACGAGGGAAGTTAATAATATAAAGAAGGAAGTTAATACTATAAATATAAAATATTAGGTTAGATACTGTTATTTAATAGTGTGAACATATATATATATATATACATGTATACATATACATATAATAATGTATACATATATATGGCAGTCCGTGTAATATGTGACAACTGATTAGGCGTTGTGGCTTTGAGAAATGTAATTGGGCGGCAGTCCAAAGGCCACACCGTAATTACCGACTTGTATTGTATTAAATTTAGCGTCGAAAAATGCGTACGATAAGATAAGCGAATAACAAAAACCTTTTGTGTCCGTACTTTCTTCGACTTTTTTTCAGTCTTACCCTTATAAAATGTTTAATTCTATGTCGGTAAGAAATTTTATTGCACCAAAATATTCGCAATGAAATTTTCTATCTAGACACCGAATTTAAAATAATCGGTCGAACCAATTTTCTTATATGTATGTTAAAGTGCATGATTTTAGGTATAACTAATGAATTCAGTCGAAATTCTAACTTCAAATGGTTATAAAAAAAAAAAATTGACTAACGATTTTTGAGATTTTTTCAGGTCAAGTAGACATAATATATGTCAGTGAGATAATATTAAATTTTCAAGTCTTAATATCAAAAATCAAAAATTTTATTACATAAAAACTAACAAAAAAGCCGGACATACTTCGCACGACGGGTGGTATTCTCTTGACGGGCGTATTACATTTTAAAGAAACGATAAATCATTTCTTCAGTAAAACGATTCTGAACGAATGAAGTTAATAATATGTATAAGAAAAAAAAAAATGTTCGAAAAATGTCCAAAATTTTTTTTCACATTTTCAAAATTTTCTTGCGCCAAAATCTTTTTTATAGGATTTTCTATCTATGTTTAAATTTTCATAAAATTCGGATCA
>JAIPRM010003485.1:0-25955 GCA_025469315.1 Stegophylla sp. TES_Ste_2020
AGTATGCCTCCATAGGCACTAAAAATATTCCAAAAACCATTGGTGTACTTTTTTTTCAAAGGCCGTTGAAAGTTAGAATTCGTATAAAACTTTATGTAATTTTTACGAAAAATAATGATTTTTTTTCAAATCAAAAGCTCATAAAACACTTTATTCTCAATCCAGTTGAAATTTTCCTTTGCCAAAATTTTTTTCACTTGTTATTCCATACGGATTATAGTTTTCATTGAATTTGGCTCCACGAAAAATTTTTTACAAGCGTTTATAATTAGAATTGTGGTTCAAATGACGGTTATTTAAAATAATGGCAAATCGATTTTTCTTATTATTATGTAACACAGTATATGGTGAATGCGTTACCGAATATTCGCTCAGAATCGTTTTATTGAAGGAATGATATTTTATCTTTTCTGTTTCAAAAATTCCAAACACTCACCAAGTGTATTCCATCCGAGGAGCGAAAAATACCCACGGTGTGGAGTATGTTGATTTTTTTATTTTTTCTCTGATGGTTTTTTCCTGTTACGAGGTGCCACTGTTGTAATGCCTAGGGGCGGAAAAATGCTAAGTCCGTCCCTGAGTCATGATATCAATAAAACTTCACGATTTTTAATCGCAAAACTTTTATTCCATCTTGTCGTGATAACGAGAATAACATTTTTAAAATTTTTGGAAACAATCACCTCCGGAGTCGTACGCGTGCAAGTATATTCGGCCGTTGCTATAGGGACGGCGTAAAGGGTCGTCGCGATGACGAGGAGACGACACACACACACGGCGGGTGTGCTACAGGAGAGACGCGGTCCGAACACCGAAAACACCCCATGTGAAATGTGTGATAAATAATGTCGTTATCGTTTCGGGAAAAACAAAAGCATAACATTATATTATTATATTGCACGCGGAAAACCGATGACAAAATATTATTATTATCATCTTTTTGGTCACTTGCCCACTCGTACAGATAATATTTTCAAGCCCAAAGCAAATAAATAATAATATTGCAGTATACGCGGTTCCTAAATATTTATAACGGCGAAATCGTTAAAAGTTTAACCGATTTATGGCACTGTACTTTGTTATCCCGTCCGTCCCAATTGTTTTCAAATATACTTTATACTTTTAATAATATCCATGGGAAACACAGTTTTATTGAAATAAAATTGTAATGAGTAAATTAATGTTTATTTATTATCATACGCATTAGCTGATAATATTTCAAACTCGACTAAAACATCACGATATATCGATACCTTAAAGGCCAAATGTGATATGTCACAAATACCAAAATGTCCAGGAGAGCCATTTAAAGTATTATTATTTTTCAAATACCTATAGTTTTTTTTTTAATGTAAATTTTAACTTATGTGTAAACTTTCTATCGTTTTTGATTTACTGTATAACATTGATTTGCTAGTTTAACTCTACTAAAACTCTATATTTTTTTTTTAAATAATTTTTTTTTGGAACTAAAATGGACTTATTACGAATGGAAAATGTTATTTTATCTTACTAAGGACATTTTGGAAAGGACAGTTTGGCCAAATAGTGTATGTCCGGACATGTTACATTTGTCCGCTTAGAATAAGTACCTACGAGTATGTTAATATAATCTACTTAAAATAATTGTATGTCCCTTTTATTTTGGACATATAATTTTTGTGCATTCAAAAATATGATCAGCTCGTAAAATGCCAAATATTGTTATGTAAAAATAACGCACTTTTAATAATTGTGGACATTTGATATTTGGCAGAATAGAGAAAGAGCATAAAGTTTTCTTGATTGGACATTTAAAATCAATTTTGGAAAAAATGAACATATTATATTTGGCTTTTAAGCCATCGATATATTAAATTCGAGTCGACAATAATTGCATAAATTATATTATTCTCGTTAATGTATTATTTTAACGACTACGTTCACTCGTCATTGTACGTCGACGTTATTTCAAAACTGAAATAAAACCAATTTTTTAAACTAGAACTCGGCATTGGCAAATCGTGAAAATATTAACTATTATGTGCATGTGATTTGAAAAAATACATTGTGCAATTTATTCCGAAAACGGTAAAAATTGGCAATACGAAATCACTACAACCATAGATTTAAATATAGTATACATTTAATCCATGCTACAGCGAAATTTTTAATACCGATTCCATATGTTTGGAATAACGCAATATTATGGTGTTGGGCGAATAGCCTCATTTACAAAATTACTTATCTATAACGTAGGAAAATTTGTACGAATACAAAATATTCCACGAGGATTGACCCATTGTAATAACTCCTGAGATAACAAAGATAATCAAGACCGAATAATAATTTGTTGTTTTTGAAAAATTATTTGAAGACAGCCATATTATATATTTTATTATTCTGAAAATTTTGATGATCCAGCATTTTGTTCCCTTAATCTTTTGATTTTTAATTTCATAGACATAATGCAACAAATAATTTATCTTAATATTATAAAAGTCTATAGAACAAAATAAGACGAAAACATATTACGCAAAATCAAAATTTTAAATTATAGAATATTATACTAAATATAATACACAATATTTCTAAAAATTAAGTAAATATTTAAAATCTTGATTATTTGAAATAATTTTGAGTCATTGTCTTTGTGAACCTTTTAATAAAAAAACATAATAAGATAGTTTTCATTATCTTAAGAGATATCGCTATTGGTTAATTCTTGTGGATATGATAATAATAAAAAAATATAAAATGATAATGATCTAAAATGATAAGATAATACACTTTGTATATAGTAATATTTATGTCACTTCTATAATGTATTTATTAAATCAGTGTTTTTCAGTCGGACTGTGGGAGGAATTTGCGTATTTAACAGAGAAAAGGATTATCGGTTGGTTGTAAAAAATATTATGCATTGATTAATTTCAAAAATATTCCTATAGAATTTTATAGACTTGATGAAAAACAAAATCCAAAATGTCACATTACTTTTTCCGTTAACAATATTTTACAATAATATTTTTTATTATGAGTACCTGTGTTTTTGCTTTATGAGTATAAACATTTTACATTAATGTTTTTCAATACTTTTCAATTTTTTCAGTTCGTGTATTATTTTAACATTTTCAAAATAAACTTGTTCATATGGATGAACAAGTGAATGAATCAGTGTTTTCTTTTGTAACATGTAATCAGTTTAACAGAAGAAAAAAGAAAATTTAAATGATTTAAAAATATATATTAAGGGATACAAGTGGGGAGGGGTTGGAATCAAAAAAGTCAGGAACCATTGCTTTGGAGTATATATAGATTATACACAAATTACAAATTAATAATATTTCATGGATCATCGATCATTTAAACAATAGGTATAAAGTATTTTAATCCAAATGCAGTATAATGTTATAATAATTGAAAAAAATAAATGTTTTGACTTTTTGTCCGCAACAAGTGCACCTAAAATTCATAAGTTGATCTTCGGCTTTAGAATATTATGAATGTAATTAATTATGATAGCCCAATCTTACCTGTGTGAAACTCAGTCAGTATTAGCCATGAGATTGTCAAGCCATACGAGTCCGGGACAAAATAATAAATATCTGTGTGTTGTCATGGCATAAAATAAAAAAATAAATCACATAAGGCAGAGGTATTCAAACTTTTTCAACCCACAGCTCCTTTGTCTCTTAGCAACATCTTGACGGCTCCTTATTCCATAAAGAAAACATTTTTATTTTTTTGTTTGTTTATCTAAATCAGGATATTTAATAATCAAAAGAAAAATAATCAACCTGTATGTCCTCCAAAGAACACAATGATATTTACGTGCCGAGGCTATATAATTTTTCCGACAGTAAGCGCAGATCTAGAAGATGCTAAAGATGGGGCTATTGTTTTTTTCTTAGGTATTGTCATCCAAGTTAAAATGTCCAACAAATATATAATACATTTAATTGATAAGTGGAAAGCACGATGTGATTTGAAAAAAATGCTTAAAACAAAATAAAATTCTATGAAAATTATAAATTCTTATAACGAAAAGCATGTGAGAATAGTTCTTATAGCTAGAATAGATTTATAGACTAATTTCAATTGTTCTAGTTACAATATTGGAAATATTTTTCAACAATTAAAAGAGCTAAAACCTACAACAAGATAACCATGACCAAAAAACGCGTTCATAACCCTTTTCTGCTGTTAAACGAAATAGATAAATTGTGTAGAATTAATAACAAATCCGGATGAAATTATAAATGAATTTGTGTATAATGTTAAATCGAAAAGATTGTGTTATAGCTCTATTTCGAGATTAATTATTCCGCGTTTAATTCAAATTTTACTGCTTTGACTGAATTAATTTTTATGGTTAAACGTATACGGGTCACATAAAAAAAATATTTTTAAAAAAATACTACTATTTGATACTTCTTACTTTTGTGCTGTGGCTCCTTTAACTAACACTCGCGACGCCCCTGGGAGCCGCGACGCACAGTTTGAATACCTCTGACATATGGTGTTCGTAAATTACTTTTTCTCCGTATTCGGTTTTCGTGCGTCCAATCATTTTTTAAGTCAACAAAAACTATTTTCAATAGACTATGCTGGTATCTATCACGGTAACCAAAAATGAAATAAAAACAAAAAATTATAAACATAAAAATGTAAAGGTTAAAAGATATTGAAAATTGTTTTCTCCGTGGTTCTAAAATTATAAACATAATATTTCTCTCGGCGAAATATTTGAAACATGATAATTTGTGTTTTGGGAACAGGTCGCAAAAAGAATTATCTTCTATAATAATGAATAAAAAAAAAAAAAAAAAAAATGCGTAGTTAAAAAACAAAATGTGTGCACTGGACTAATTCAATTCAGCGGTGAAAAGGTTAACAGTTAATAATGCTCTGCTGCGTCGTTTCTCATGCGATGTCTCTTCTCCACCCAAATAACCTTTCACGTCCCGTACGAACTCGGACAATTTGAAGTAATATCGGTCACGTTCTCCGAATATACAAGGTAACGCCCGCGCGTATGAGTTCGTTTCTTTGTCGTCTGTGTTTCCGTCTCTCTCTCTCTCTCTTTCTCGAGTGAGGAGAGAACGCTGTCGTCGAATAATGTGTTGTCAAATTCGGTTTGTAGGACTTTCAATTTTCGACCGGAGTATTAGGGGCATCCAAAACAAAGATCACGACGGCATTAACTATGATCGAAGGGCTTTTCACAACCCTCGCGGAATGTGCGTATGCACGACGCGTCGTATATACGCACACGTATAGAGTAGAGGCGGTGATTTGTTAACACAGCACTGCGATGTCGGGGGTAAATTGATTGTGGAGGGATGTTTGATGTCGAAATGAAGATAAATCACCTTAAAAACCCGACCCAAGTGGGTGGAAACTATTTTCGGACCGGCTAGCCTTATGACACAACGCTCACGGACTAGCGGGGAAAAGAATTCGCCCCTTTTGTGTTTTGAAACTAAGTATTATAATATACATATATATATATATATGTGCCACCTACCTAATACTATAATAATAATATAAACACGAGATTTCGTCCTCTCTGCTCGACGATTCCACTGCCAGTACCAGTGGAATACGATGACACGTGATTTATAATTATTATTTATACGTATATTATATATGTAATACTTGTTCTGGGACGACTGACGTTTTTTTTTTTTTTTTTTATCCTTGTAAAACCGACAAGTTTCTCTGGGCGTGCATTGTTCGATCGACAGAAAGGTGTATACGACTTTAAGGCGGCTACAAGGAGAACGCTCGTTGTTACGTTGTTATTATACGCTATTAATTTATTATTTATTTGGGTATTTTTTTTTTTTTTTTTTAATAGTAATAAAAAATTTAATAAATCACTTTTCTTTTATTATTGGTTGTAAACCAGCAGTCGCGTTGCGAAGATAACAATCGTGATGCGTGATATGAACAAATTATAAATTACTTTTAAGTTACTAATGCAGTTTTATCTCTGGTAATTTTCTCTCTTTCTCTCTCTCTCTCTCTACAAACATAATTTTCTACTCGAAAAAGTGTCGATACGTAAAGTAAAAATTACCGGTAGATAATATGAAAAAGATGGCACTTTTAATAGGTAATTTTTTGAAATTTCAATACTTTGGCTAAACCGAGGAAAAACTGCAAGAAATTTTATTAAAAACGGTCAAATATGCCGTAAACTAAATTTTCGTGAAGCTGATTCTAGTAATTTAGCGTGGCTCCAAGTAACTACTACATACTTAAAACTTTAAACCATTATCAACAAGAGTGTAAATTGTAACACAGACTAAAATTAAGTTAACCATTTTCAGAGTGATAATAAAAAATTTGGAAATGTTAAATTCTTTTCGAATAATTTGCATTTTATATAACAATGTAATACAGTCTTACTAGTAAATGTCTTATAATAGAGAAAAATCTCAAAAAACGTATAAAAAAGAAAAAAAGAAAATAATATGAAAATTATTTTGTTGAAAGAAAATTATAATATATGTGAAATATGAATTATTATTATATTATTTTTTGATCAAACTTATTTTTTCTCATCAAACATTTTTTTCCTATTCTCAGATAATAGTGAAATCTAAAACTGACTGAGTAAAAAATATTTTTTTTTTGTTATAGATAATAATAAACTTTATATTTTTAAGTTAAATTATCTCCTATAAACTGAAGCTTCTTTTAAGAATTGTTTTATTGAAGAAATTATTTATCGTTTCTTTAAAATTTAACAACCACCAAGTATCACGCGAGGAACTAAAATACCCTTGGCGCAAAATATGTCCAGCTTTTTTCAAATTATCATGTTATATATATGCTGCCAACTGAACCTACTAATGACAATTATCTAACCAAATTATCTGTCAAAACTATGTTTTTATATGAAAATGTTATAAAATTATAGTACTATGTATTGAATAATATTTAAATATGAGAAATAAGTAATAATACAATAACGTTATAAATGATAATGAATCGTAAGTATCAAATAAATTGATTTAATTAGAACAACGATAAAAGAACGCATTGCAATTCGTATTGTTTAAGCTAATAAAATTATGGTATCATTTTTTAATGAAAAATAAATGTTTTTAGTAAAAAATATGGATAACGTATGTATCATTAATTTATAATTTCTCAAGAATATTAATAATATAACGAAATACTCCATTTTAATCACTAAAAACTTTTAAAAAATAAAATAAATAAATAAATATGGCTCGCCTGAAATTTTCTCTTTTGGTTGATACATTCATTTAATCCTAGATTCTCGATAATGTGCAATTGTTTCAATGCGTAGATTTTAAGGTTTTTGAAATGATCTTTGCAAAATGACCATAGGCGCAAAAAGTGTTAGATTTTTTTTTTTTTTTTTTGGTGGCCTGAGTTCAGGTCTAACTGTATATTCTTGTTATAATAAAGTCAGTGCAAGCAAACAAAACAGTGTATTTATTGAATTTGTGGAGACTATATGCAGTTTTAGGGGAAGGGAAGTCCCACCCCCGATATTTTTACCCATGCAATTGACCTACTCAAATTCACCAAGTATTAATTATATATTTATATGAGAAAGTGAAAAAGGATTCATTAGCATATTGTTTCGCGTTTTGTGTTTATCAGTATCAAATTATAATTAATAATAACACTTAGTTGCGTATAATGTTACATACGGAGTGTTTCGTACAATTTTAGCGTCTACAGTGTGACTCACGGACAAATCTAATGTTATACACATAATAATTTATAATGGGAAACCTGAAAAGTGTCAAAAAGAAATGTTGCGATTCGATATTACGAAAACCGTGTGCGTAGGGTTACACAGACACGCGCACACACACACACACACACACCGTTTACTCGACGATTTATTCGAAGGAAAATGTCACTGGTCATATTTTATGTGTTATGTGTGTGTGTGTATAGTGAAGCCAAAAACCTACGCCCTTGATTGGATTTCAGTGACCGATTTCAGCAAAGTGCAGTTTATTGTCGAACAGAAAAAAAACAATATCTACCTCAGCGATCGAGGTGTGGTTGCGTAAAACAATATCTTTATTCGTTATTACATTGTTATTATTGAAACCGAATAACACGTTTTTCGAAAAATGTTAATGGACATTCGTGTGCTACTCACTCGTAATCTGAAACTAACGTCACCACTGTTACCCGTGTACCTTATCTACGTTATTATGTCCTTGCGGTCGCCGCTTATTGGACTCACACGACTCGTTCACATTTTGGGCTCATAACTTGTTGGTATTGATTTACACGACGTTATTAGTTATAACTTATTAGTTACAACCAACGGGAGAAAAATCTCGTATACATTGAGTAATGAACAGTTATTGGATAACAAATAATAATTAAATAAACACATATTTGGACTTAGAGAAAGGCAAAGGTGCATTAGCCCCTCCCATACACGAAACAGCCAGAAAAAGTTGAAGATCAAATAAATTTTTAATTTCAGGACTTTGAGGTAAATTTAGTACCTATTTCATATCTCATTTTTATGTTAATTAACTACATACAGATTAGCCTACCCAAAAACCATATGAACAGGCCAAAATAATATAAAAGAAAAGGATACTCAGGATATTTATTATTTATTAGTAATTCACATTCAGAGCCAAACTATTTCAACATCTGTAAAATAACTAATTTGTGACAATTAAAAGTAAACAAAAAAAAAAAAAAAAAAAAAAAAAAAATGAAATAGTCATACATTTTTAATATTTTTCTTATGTATCGTCTTAAATTACGTGAATTCAACAACAAATTTTGAAAAAATAGAAAATAAATTACAGTTTAATTTTTATATCGAAAAAAATGTGAAAGATTAAGATAATAGTTTTACATTTTTCTTATCACATTTGTGATATTATGTTTGTATACAATATATCTAATCGGGTTTTCAGTTGCTTACAATTTTGGTTATAATGAATATCGGTTATTATGACCAATTTCGACGGGTCTCTCAAACGCCATTATAGACAATTTCTTCTATAACAAAAATAGTACAAATGTTCTGTCCATGTGAATTATACGGTGCCAAAGAAGAGTGAAATTCAATCGATCCTAGATGGATTCGTATCAAAAATTAATTATAAGTAGTAGCATTGATTATAAAATACACAGATAATCAATGTTATAGGAATATTTTGTTGACCCATTGTGGTCATTGCGGGATAGTACCGAATGGGGTACTATAAATAAGTAAACTTATAAAATAATGAACAATAATATTAAAAAATAACGCGTATTGTATATCTTTATTTTATATTCTTATGTCTTTCACGTGTTATTGACTCCTTTAATGTTTTTGAAATGCTCTGGTTCCGAAGCGAGTTCAATAAGTGGTGACTTTATTGTATTATTAAAACGTACACATAGAAACTTTTACGAAGAGTAATCTTTAAATATATTCTATTGTTCACTAATTAAACTGCAAATGGACTATTCCAACTATTAATATTTATCGGACTTAATTGACTGATTATTAAACTATTCAGACTATTAATTACCTAGAACTAGAGTTAAATAATTCAGTCACACAACTCAACGATAGTTCAAAATAATTTTCTACATTTTATCTCTTATCAATGTCTCATTCGTAGAATATCCTGTTCAAGATACATGCCAAGTGAGGAAAAATGTTACAGTGTTATTGTAACTTTGTGAAAAATAATCATCCCCTCAGAATAAATTAAAATTTCTATTTAAATTGTTGAACAACACAATTGACTGCGGAGGATTATTAGAATGAATTGACTAAATAATTAGCCCTATAAACTCAAAGGAGAAATCATTGTACACAAAAAATATACATCAGGATAATTATTTTGGGAATCTATTCGGTTAGTACACGGTTTCTGTGACTCACTAGCCACCGGCATGTAGAACAACAATATAAACCGTGTATGCATTTGTAAATGGACTCTTAAATTAACATTATGTTTCCCATATGTAAGACAATACTTAAGCGGACCACCGAATGGCTCATTGTGAATAATAAAATGATATAGACGTTACACAATATCGTATTAAATATCGTCGTTATTGCACATAATCACTGTTAATTACGTTTATTTCAATGTTATGATAATATGTTCCTACCAGCTATGCCTACACGTAGTGCAAATAAACTCTTATGCAAGTTCTGAGAAACTGATCACTATATATTTTATTTATTGAACAGAATATTTTATTTATTATTTAAATGATTTTCACTCCCACGGAGGAGACCGAGAACACACACACTTATTATCGTGTTAATTAATGCACATATTATTATAAACCAAATACGTAGGAAATATGAAACAAAAGTAATTAAACTTGTTAAAAATTTAATGACATAATTTTATTTTTGCCTTTATTGTCTATGGAAAAGTTTAAAAATCGACAGATCGGATTATTCGGAATGAAATCTCTCACACGAGATTCTGCATGGAAAACACCGAAATTTTGAGTGTTCACTTTGCAGGTACGTCAAATGAAATATTTTTCGAAAATTCCGGACTTCATATAACATTTTATTGTTTGTAATGGGGGAACTTTAAGTTTCTCGTCTTATTAGTTTCGAAATTATAGCGAAATGAATATAGTTGATTTTATGAAAATCTGTTTACAACATATTTTTCCGTTTTCAATCAATTTTTCGACAGGTTTCCCTGTATATAGAAAAAGTATCGAGAATTATGAAAATGACCATCAGAATGTGGTCAAAATAATAAAAAATGACAGTATGAACTAAAATTTTGCTGTATGAAATTTTTAGACGAATAAATCATTATAAAAAAATGTTTCTAGAAAAAAAAATTAAAATGAACATCATTATAAAATCACTATCTTCTTCACTCCACTCAACATCTGAAAAATCATTAAAGTGTAAGATGCATAGGCCTACGAATTTAATAAATTAAAATACTTTAAAAAATACAGTACAAATTCATATAAAATACAAAAAATACTTTTAAAATTGCAATTTTAAAAATTTGAAGAAATTTTCACCTCATTAGTAAGAAAAATTCATATTATAATGTTGATGTTAGTATTCACTTTACATAGATAAAAAAATTTAAGTTTATTGCGTAGATTAAATTGACTTTGATTCTATAGTTCTAATTTATATATTATCAATTCGTGACAAATTATTATACGCTGCAATACTTGCGATGTAAAATAAAAAAATATTCCTGTAATAATGTTTATTGACAGAATTCGATACAAAATAAAGAAAACGGCTAAACAAAATGCATTTTGTTACAAAGTCATAACCTTAGTGATAAAGATTGTAACGTTGCTAAGTTAATGATAACAAATATTGTATATTATTGAATTATTATATTATTCCATAATAATAGTATTTTATTTCTGACTTCGGAGAGAATTTTGCACGTGACTACGAATTATTATTCTATTATCCACACTATCACCATATAGCTGCTTTGTACTTTTCAAATATTAATAATCGTACTTACACACAAACACACAAAGAATGGACGAATCGAAAAGCTCACCGCAAACGAACGCATCCGTAAAAGCCGACGATGTCGACTCGAGTATTAGAAATAACGACGAAGTTTGGAAAGAAATGCTCTTGAATCATACGAATGGGTTTCGCAACCAATTCGTTCGTCAAGAGAACCGAAACCTGTGCGAGAACAGAGTCATGGACACTATAAAACGGTACGAGGAATCGGAAAGAGCGTCGTTTTGGGAAAAATGTATGAAACCGAAAGTGCTGCCGGACGATTGAACCGGCCTGGACGAAATACGCAGCTTTCGAGTGGATATAATAGTTTAACCGATAATTTTATTAAAATGCATTAAAACGAAATTACTATGACGTATTATTATTATTATTATTATTATTATAGTGTGGCTTTAATTTGAGTGACAAGTCTTAGAATCAAAAAAGTTCTGCCATCTAAGGTGTTTTAGATTCTGAACGAAGTGAAGAAGCTAGTGTTTTTACAATGATGTTTATTTATTTATTTATTTATTTTTTTTATTTTATTTATTTTTTTCTGTATACAACTTTTCGTATGGAAATACTTGTCCAAAAATTTTGATCAGTAACTTTTTGAAACCGGATTTACCTCTAGTCGGTACCTTAAAGAGGTCATTTTTTGAATTTCTCAATTCTTCATTTTATTTTTTTTTTTTTTTGGAAAAAACTACCCAAAATTTGACAAAAACGACTCGGAAACCATCATTTTTTTATCCGAACTATATAAAAATTTAAACATAGAAAGAAAATAATATAAGAAAGATTTTAGCGCAAGAAAATTTTGGAAATGTGAAAAAAAAATTTTTGACATTTTTTTTCTCATTTATTTTTTATATTATTAACTTTCTTCGTTCAGAATCGTTTTATTGAAGAAATGATTTATCGTTTCTTTAAAATTCAATACACCCGTCAAGAGAATCCTACTCGTCGTGCGAAGAACACCCATCGTGCGAAGTATATCCGGATTTTTTTAATATCAATATAGTGTAGTCTTTCCAAGTTCGCAAAGCGATTGTGATGGAGTAAAGTATTTCTATTCCGAAATTTCAAAATTTATCTGTATTTATTTTGTAGCTTAATGCACATTAGGCATTCATTCAGATTTAATGAATAATAGTTGTCTCATGAACAATAGCAATATAATAAGAGTATAATTAAAATTGTAATTCCTTATTTCATTAGAATATTGTCCGTGTTGGTACTTTTTAGTTTCTAATAACATAATATTATACCAAAAAAGATTTTTTTTTTCAATAAATTTGCCTATATAAATAATCATTTTCTTACTCAGTTAATTTAATTTATTTTCATTTACTAATTAATATTTTTTTATAATAACTATTACATCGAGTATGAAATTAGTATAGGTAGTGTATGTTGTATTGTAATATTCGGGACCGGTAAAACAGTGCTCTAGAACAGTATTCCAACTGTCACCCCTCTATAATTATACACATTGAGTGAAAAATTGTACATTTTCAGAATATTATACAGTTTTATATTATATACTAGACAAAGATGGAAAACCAGAAAACGCGTTGGACGACGATATCTGGAACGAAAGTTTGCTTTTCCACGAACCCATTCGCACATACTTTTTAGGAAAGGGAAAACTGTATTGGTTGTAATTTGTGCTTTAATGCACAGAATGGCAAAGTCCCCTTCCCTCGGTAAGATCAAACTTTCTTTTAATTGATACTTTAAAGAGATTTTTTTTTTTTTTAATTCTCAAAAATATTAAAAAACTCTTGATAACTTTAGTAAAAACAGTAAAATATGTTAATTATTAGATTTTTGACATCGATTTTAAGCAAATTCAGTCGTTTAAATGTTCTACCAAAAATTGTAGCTTCAGAAACTTGAAATTTTTATTAGTTATCTACTGTGGTATTTTGCACATAAAAATAGAAAATTCTGTAACCCACGCTTAAAAAAAATTAATTTTTGTAGTGGGAGAAAAAAAAATGTCATTAAAATGTATTTTATTTTGGATCATTAATGATTTTCTACTCCTCATTCCTGCACTAATACATCGTAATTATTATACGTAATTATCAGGCGTTATGCGATCTATGTAGAACTATGACATCAAAACTGTAAATATTTTCGACAGGTTTTAATATCTCATTCATAAAATATTCACCTCTCTTCTTATATGTCGTTATATACATGATAGAATAATAATATTTAAATATATCATTTTGGTGCCTTCTCGAGATCAGGCTTGGATCAAGTCACTTGAGTTACTTCAGTCACGACCAATTTATATTTCGATCGAGCTCGAGTTCATAACGAATGTTTACCGTTTTAAAATTATTCAAACATTTGTTACGTCACAATATATTAAAATCTACTCAAACTTTTCGGATTGGGAGGGAAAAAATGTTATTACTCGGAGAAACTCGCAAGTGAAATGAAAAAAAAAAAATATATATATATATATAATCAGTGTTCGAACATTTATTATTAATTTTTTTTTTCAAAAAAATCTTTCAAAATACTATTCGAATATATGTACACGCGCACGCCGGGTGATGCCGACTCGTTAAAACATATTCGCGAAACAATAGAGTGTAATGCACAATATATTATTATAACGACCGCGATGACGGTGATGGTGTTAATGATAATTTACCGACAATGACGATGATGATATGTGTTCGTATTTTGTCCAGATATAATAATGACATATCGTTTTGTGTAATTGACAGTCGTAGTGTTTTATCGGTATTTTATATTGTACAATAATGACGATCGTGTGTGCGGACCGGAAGCCATCAATATCTGTAAATAAGTTCAGACGGTGGAGTAGGAGAAGGGGTAAACGAGCGCGTGTAGTGACATATTAACACTGGTGCCGGAGGGATGTCCGCGAAACGTGATAAAAACACGAACGCACACACACAAAACGTTTTATAAATCGTTTAAACGATACGCGTTTTCGGTTGTTGTAGTTTTTTTTTTTTTTCAATTTTGACAAAAACGAATCCGGTCGGGCGTCGAAATACGGTGGTTATAAATGTACGCGCCTAGACAGCAGCTATTATTACCGTGAACTGCAAGCCTACAAGGTTTACACGCTGCGGGCGTTGCGGAATGATGATGTTCAGGCTATGGATTTTACAAGAGTTCAAAACAGAGGCGTCGTTTTCACTTGTTGTTTAGGGCCGCCAAATTTTAAACAGACCAAACAAATTTCTAATGGGTTTTAAATATTGTATTTGCAATAAATATCGGCCATTGTTCGTGTACCTTGATAATTAATCCGGGCATGGATAATTTTTATTTGAGATAAACTTCAGGTGGTTCGGCCAGTGCTTATCTAGATAAGATAAAATGTAAGTAATAATAATTATCTGAATAAATTTAGGGTGACAGTTTCCAACACAGCTCTGGAGATATTATGTATTTGAATTTTTAAAGATCAGAAGAAGGTGCTTATTGGCGCAACTAGGATAAACATTTTTATTTAATTTATTTAGTTCACCTCCCCCTCAAAAAAAAAAAAGGCATTAATGTTATGCAATTTATAAAATATCTGAGAGGTCTATGAGTAGATTCGAGGGAGTAAGCCACCAAACTCCCCTAATTGTGACTATGGTGGTGCTGTGTTTAGTCTCCATATTTTGCGATTATGTTATTGATTCTTCTATAAGTTCAACCTCCCTCTCTCTCTCTCTCTCTCTCTCTCCCTCTCTTTCTTCCTATCTGTTGTATCTTTTACGACTCTAATATTTTTTTAATATTTCTGAACCCTTAATGTAACGGCATGATATATTAGACACATGTAAGCTCTGTGCAGCTCGGTCGAGCCTGCCACGGTTATGGTGACCGACCCCCCACCGTTGCGGTAGAACGGAAGAGTCTTATCAAGAAATCTCTGGACCAGCACGACTCCGGTAATAAATACAGAGGGTCGCAGTTCGGACTTGTATCCGGTTTTTCGATATCCGGTCACCCAGACACTCGGTGCCAAAAAAATGTCTTCCGTTTTCACGCGTGCTCGCGTTCACGACGTACACTATGGGTGGTTAGCCAGGTGTGAGACATACACATACACTGTAGTATGTGCGTGGAAAACTCTTTGATGCTACGTCGGTGGAATCACCGAAGACCCGAATTATTGCAAAATATTTGCACTCTCGAAACGACGTGGGTATGTTAGAAATGAATGGAAAATTTACAGATTTAAATGAAATTTATCAAAGACCTTCATTACCCATAATTATTTAATACCTATAGTTTATGGACCAAAATCGTTTGATTAGCTCTAAATTGGAAAGAGTAGTGCTCGGATGATGTTGCATTTGCAATTTATTTTCCACTAGCGTGAATTTTATTTGAGTGTTAGAATGTCTAGTGCAACTCTTTGCAATTTTCTTATTTATACTAACAGATATCATATACTTTATAATGTTGTCTACCTAATTTAAATTTTGGTTTAACACTGTACATATTTATGGCTCTGTCGGTTGCAAAAACTTGCCATCTTCTAATCGGAGATCTTTCGAGGGTAATAATTTTTAAAAATTATATTATTACCTTATAATTAAAATAGTTACTCAAATTTAATATGTTAATGTAAAATATATACAGTTTAAATGATTTTTTTTCAGTTCTCATCCTACTTCGCCTACAAGAGTCAGGATTCATTGTATTCATTTTACAGTGTTTCTTGTACAATGTACGCATACCCATGGGAGTACGTTAATTGATATCATTTGGTAGTTACGTGAAATAAAAGAGGTAATAATATAGAATTTGATTTATTTAAAATGGTGTATCTTATTTTTTTGATTAATACTGAAACTATAACTTATCACTAACTTATGCCGCATGCGGATTAGTACGTAAACACTTCAGTAACAAGAAAATAGTAGTCATCGATTTGGAGTTGGTTGTAGGGGGTATGTAAAACATTGATAAAACGTAGAAAAACGCTGGGTTTTAAGATCAATTTCGTACTGGTCCCTAAATGAGTTATAACACACTGCATATAAATTAAGAAAAAAAAAAAATGGTTTTTGGAATTTATTTCTTTAGATATTTTAGCATTCGTGACAAAATTATTCATCTAGGATATTACACGAAATAAACATACTTAAATCGATCTGCGTAGAAGATAAAAGATACAAGACAATACGTTATTGGTCTACAAAAATAATAATTTTGTTTCATAACGCACAACAGTGGTTACTTGCAGACGAACTGTCGAACCGTATGGTTATCACCACTTGACCTAATGCATATAAAAACTCGGTAATATTCACGAAAACGTCACGATTTCGGGGTAAATTATCGGATGCCGCCCGAGTCATGAGTCTCGTACACACTGTAAACAGTACCTACTACCTGCACATACGGTGTGACGGGTGCGAGTCCTTGTGACGACTACAGGGATGGATGGCGGTCACGGGATGGTGGGCACCCGGTCACGACGAGTACGTCTCTTCTGGCCGAGGGTTAACGGAACCGAATGGAAGGCGCGCCGAAAGTCTGTTGTTATTATGTTATTGCGCGTACACGTCGCAGATGTCCCCCAGTGCTCGGATGAAAAATTCACGGTACTCGACGCCGCCGTTCCACTAAACTGTTATTTTTTCCCGTGACGTTTTTATTATTGTATAAGCGAGCGCCTACGTATATACGTAATAATAATATACGAGTATACGACTGTATACTATAGGCGTACGTCCTTTACATTCTCGGGTCCTGCCCGTGACACACACATACTGTACGATAATAATAATAATAATAATAATAATAATAATATTACGTTGCTAGCACGTGTGACTGCGTATTATATTATAGCGGTGCCACGCAGGAACGCACACACTGCACGAGCCGAATGAATAGTGTAAAATATGCGTGTAAAAATAGTGGCGTGAAAAAAAAGGACCACCGAAAATCGCCTAATTTTGTAAATTTTTCACGTGTCTTCAAAACAACAATACAAATTTAATTTAATTCGTTTCGATAAGGTTTTTAGTTCGTATAACTTTTGGCCGAAAAATTCGCGAACAATTGAAGTCGCGGTGTGATGTGTTGTTCGACAAAATTTTCGTTTTTACGATTGTTTCAATCGTAGTCAGTGGCGTATCCAGGATTTTCTTAAGGGAGGGGTTTACAAGTTTTTTTAGTGGATTACTCCAGTGGTACCGAGCTATGGTGGGGGTGGGTTAAAGTGAATACAATATAATGCTATATACCATGGGCATTGGACCTGGAGTCATTTATTTAGGTGAAAATTCAGGTGTTTTGGATTATTATTAAACATTTCTGGTTTCGATTGAATGTAGATTTATTGAAGTTGATAATTATTATTTATGGTTAAATCTTAATCCATAGTTTTTTTTTTTTACAGAATTAACGTATACATTATACCTCAACTAATTATATTCACATATTATTTATGTTGTGGTTATTTTGCAAATATGTTTTCAATCTTTTTACTGTCAAAAACGATCGTTCATAAGTAGGAATTGTCACTGAAAATTTTGCTGAATTTTGTAGAAGTTTTAAAAATATGTAAAAAAAAATTATTATATTATTACATTGTCGAAGGGCGTTAAAAGATTTTTTTAGAAAAGCTCGAGTTTTTGCTATTTTTTTTTTTTCATATACAAATACAAATTTCTTGTAAAGTATCCTATGGCATAAAATAACTCAAGAAAAATAATTATTGAATCATGGCGATCTATCCGATCTAGCCGAACATAAAAGTTTTAATCGTTCATATGGTTTGTTATTCAAATTATAAATTTAAGATCTACTTTGCTGGTGTTAAACTATTTTAATTTCCTTTAGACAGGTATAATACTATTAACAGTAATAAAAAAAATCAAAGGGAGGTGTTTGAACACCCAAACCCCCCACAGGCTACGCCACTGATCGTAGTAACAGAAAACCAGTTAATACTAGTAAATACCAGTTAAGAAATGTTTAAATTCTATCTCTAGTTGACCAGATAGTCAGCTAAAGGTTTTACAGTTATACTCTTTAAATTTCTTTTCCATTTTTTTTTGTTTTTTTTTTTTTTTTTTTTTGTAGAAACAATTTTTCGAATAAAAATACTCGTTTAAAATTATGAAAAGTAACTTTTGAAAAATCAGAATTTTTACTAAGATAGTTTTTTTTTTTTTAAGAGGTAATTTTCCAATTCCCGTAATTCTCACTACTAATAATCTTTAAATCTTTATAAAACTGGTCATTTTTACTTTAAATTTAATTTACACTCAATATTCTCTTTTACCAAAACATTCTCACGTGTATTTCTACACGTGGCATAATTTTCATGTTAATCAGCTTAATAAATATTTTTATTTATTTTTTTTTTTTGAGCGTTTGAATTTAAAAACAGTCTATGGTGTCTAACTAACTAAATAATCCTAATATCTAGTAACAATTATTGTCGAACATATTCAACATAAAACCAACAATTAATGTTGAATATAACTAACTGAATTCTTTAAACAGAAGAGATCGTTTTTTCAAAATTCAACACATCGACCACCAGTATTCTACCCGTGGATCGAAGAATATCTATAGCACGAAATATGTATTTTGGCTTTTAAAATGTAAATGGGTTCTCTTCAATTACAGAAACAATAATTGTACATAAAGTGATTGTTTTAGAGTTCACCCTCTCCCCCCCCCAAAAAAAAAAAAAAAAAAAAAAATAATAATTAATTAATAAAGTCGAAAATGCGCCACTGCGGTGTGTTGCTAGGCGTACTGTTACTGTAGATACTTCCGTCGTCGCTTTCGTTTTCGAATTTTCGCCTTCGCCTTTCGCGCGCGGGGACCAAGCGGCGGTGATGGCGGCGGCGGCGGCGGAAATGCGAGCGGCACGCCACCGTAATAACATAATAAAATGCGGAATGGCCTTTAATTGGAATCATTCGCGTGATAATACATATATAATATATATATGTATATATACGCGTGTACAAAGAGACGAGAGTTTAATGACGCGCCGTGTGTGTGCGCGCTGGTGCGGAGGGGTCGACGCGGGGGAAACGGCGTACGACGGTTTTTTAATTAGCTGCTGCGCGAAACAACGAGCGAGGGGGGAGGGCAAAAAAAAAAAAATAATAAAACCTTTCCCCCTTCCTCGGATTTAATTAGAGACCGTCGCCGTCTGCCGTTACACGAAAATCCCCCCCTCCCCCGACCGCCAACCTCTCCTTCCGTCCGGAGGCTGTCAATTAAACACGATCGCGCGACAACACACGACAACGCCGACGACGACTGCTGTGCACGAGGAACGTCGTCGTCGTCGTCGTCGTTTTAATCAGGAAATCGTCAATGAACGCGGTCGCCGCCGTTTATTGTTCGTGCGTTGTTATTATTATTATTATTATTATTATTGTTATTATGATGAATTTGTTGGTGGTCGCTATTTTATTTTATTTTCATTCTTCTGTTACGTGTTTCGCTCTTTAAACGATTCAATGCATTGCTATTATTGCTGTTTAAGCAGACGACCACCGCCGCGACGCGCAGAATAGAAAATGGAATAATTATTATTGTCACGTCACGTTATATCGAGGGAGCTGTGTGCACGGTTATCCGTTAACTACAGCCCGCGAGATCTCCCACTGGCGTTAGAATTTTCGAAGAACCCTTATTTGATTTTTCTATTCTTCTCTCTCTCTCTCTCTCTCTGTATTTTACTTTTTATATTTAAAATATCAACAAATAAACGAAATAACTGTTCGACGCAGTCCTAAAAATGTTTACGCGTCACTGGATTTTAATTGAAATTTTTTTTTGAAAACGAAATAATAAATACTTAAGCTTTGTTTACATATTTCATCGATATTAATCTAATACAATGCGATTTTATTTTTAAATAAAAGAGAAATCCCTCTATCATTTGAATAAGAATATAATATATATATATATTTGTTTTAATTAAAACGTGTATTATTTGTATATTTGTTTACATTTAATTGTTTCAGTGTAAATTTTTAATGAATTATAGATTCTGAGTGAAGTGAAGAATTTAATAATATTACAATGATACTTTTATTTATTATTTTTTTTTTTTTGTTCATGTTTTTGTATAGAAATAATTGTCTAAAAGTATCGATCAGGAACTTTTTGGATCACGATTTTTCTTTAAATAGTGCTTTTGAAAGGTTATTCTTCGAAATTCTCAATAGTTTTCTCAAAATATATTTAAATTTTCATAAAGTTTGGATCAAAAAATAATTGGGTAATATTTCCTCAAATAAAAATTAAAGAATTTAGAAATTCAAAAAATGACCTCTTCAAAGTACCAACTAGAGGAAAATTCAGTTTCAAAAAGTAGCTAACCGAGACTTTTGGACAAGTGTTTCTGTACAAAAAATATTCTCAGGAAAAAAATAAAAATAAACATCATTTTAAAAACACTAGTTTGTTCACATCGTTCAGAATCTAAAATTTGATATAAATAAATTAAATTTCCCAAATTGCATCAATTTTGAAGGGCTTTTAGCTAGAACCGAAATTTATGGTCAATTACAAAATATATACCTAGCATGTATTTGATCAATATAATAACATTTTCTCAAATGATATTTTCTGCAATCAAAATTTATTATTTTTTGAATTATTACGAAATCAGTGAAACCGTTTATTGATGGGTGTTAAATGATAATAATAATAATAATCAGTATGTTCGAATTTCGATGTAGCATCATCGTTAGCATACGATAGGTAATTAAATATATTTACTGAATCACTAAATCTATAAATAAATAAATGCAATAAAATATAACTGTAGTAATATGCACATATAAATATTAATATAAAATATTATTTTTCTAATATACATAAAAAAAATTCATTGATAATTTCAATATAACTCATTACAATAATATATTTAATTTGAAGGCACGAAAATAATTCGTATATTCAATATGTCTGGGGCCAACAACAGTGATGACACATCTATTATCTCTTTTGTAATTTCCCTACTGAAATTATAAGTTTTTACGTCATATAATATTATTTAAGAGCGTGTGTAATTTTACGGGATTAAAAAATAAGCCCGATGAATATGATTCAAAATAGAGATTACTGGAGCTTTTTTGATTTTTGCAATCGACAATAATTTCTAAATAGAAATGAAATTTTACGCAAATGTGCCATTTTATGTTTTTTGTAAGGGGGTGTCACACTAACACTTATAATTTGAATTAAACTGCGGTAATGTATAATTTGGAATGTTTAGTTTCTAAAACTAATATACAGTATATTTTGATACACCAATTTTGTTAGATTCTTATTTTTGTTTTACGCTACTGAAAATCCCCCCCCCCCAAATGGCACTCCTGGTTTATTAACGTCATAACTTAGATTATTCACGAACTTCGAAGATCTTTGTAAAGCGTCGCGTAATTGCATAGCAGTGTGGCAATACATTTTTTCCACGGTAACCAGTCGAAAAAAAAAACAAATTTTAGGAATTCATAAACAATTTGTCATTGTATTATTTACTCGGTGTGAATCAGTCACATTGCGTAAAACAACCGGTTCATCGAATTCATCAAATTACCAGTAGCATATTTGTATGCGTAACGGCATTTATAATGTAATAATAAACTGTGCAAAATTTCATCTCTCTCTCTCTCTCTCTCTCTCTCTCTCTCGAGAGAGAGAGAGAGAGAGAGAGAGCATTCAGGGACGACGAGGCGACGAAGATAGGTGAAATCCAAAACGATGATTCATACAAACGCAATAATATTTATCGAAACCGTACGATTTTTTAACGGTCGTCTTGGATTACATTACATAATAATAATAATAATATAAACGTAAAGTATCGTTTTGTCGCACAAGACGTATTCGTCAATGAAATATACGATTGAACCGGTCGAATAACTCCCGAAAATAATATCATTAGTCATTTGAACAGAAGTAATTAAAATATTTTAATTACGTTTTACCCTAAATAAATGAGGTAAAACGCATATGTTTACGTAATATTATATGAGCATGTTACTGAACGGGTAAATTATGTATTTATTATTCCTAACAATAAAAATATGCTAATGAAAACAAGGTATTATGTAAGCCCCTCCCATTTCTGTTGTTTATTTTTTTATAAAAAACACATGTTTTCCCGATGTCTTTTTTTCTGATCTTTATCGACGACCACACATCCAGAGTCACAATATTATGTTTGAATTTATTGTTTACGAAAATCGTCGGGTCCGCTTTAACAACAACGATAATAATTAATGGTGCATAATAATATAGACGTTATCAGATCAATGTTTTTTTTTTTTCGACTAAATATCTTAAATTCCTCATAAATGCCCATTTAACCGTACGCATAATATTATTTAAACCATAGAAATATAAATTACGCTATTTACATGTTAATTTAGTTGGGGAGAAAAGTAATAATTTCATAATAAAAGGAAAATACTTGAATCTATTCGTTAATGTCGGAGTCGAATACAGTTCTCTATATAAAAATTTTATTCACAACTCATTGCTACTAAACACGTGTTGAAAAAGAAGTGAGTATACAATGATTGTAATCTACATAATATATAAATATCTTACGTTCTATATTTATATTAGTATTTTTCAAGAAGATATAATCGTTTCTTGTTGTTTTGAATTAATATACAACGAGTTATAGTTTAAGTTTAATACAATTTAAGAAAATAATTGATAATTTTTATTTAATAAAAAAAAAAATGAATTTCTTGGTTTTTGATGCTTTCATAAATCAATCCTTATTATTGTTGCACTTACATGTTTTTTGTGACCTACTGTGTACATTGTGACTGCGAAATAAATGTTAAAAGCTTAAAGTGCATATTTTTGCATATTTGGTTATTTTGTAGCTTTAAGAGCTTATTTCTTGATTTTGAAATTACTTAGAGCATATTTAATGATAAAATTTGAAATTTGGTAATAAAAATACAAATTCATTTATTTTGAGGGTTTTCATTAGGTATATTAATGTATAAACTGTAATAATTGTACCTACTTTGTTTTTTTGAAATAACGTACCTTGTTTTTCAAAATATAAAAATTTGCTGATGGTGGTCAATAATTTGCAATCTTTTAACTTTGAAAATAATTTTAAAAAGTTTAGTGGTTCAATGTATCAATTTTTAAGCTAAAAACAAAGTTATGCCTTAATAAATTTAATTAGGATTCGAAAAATGACTTCTCTAAACAGTCTAGTAGACGCAGTTTTTGATTTATAAATATAATATACAGTTTAATCACATAATATATGAACGAGTTTTGAATTTAGAAAAAGTGTTCGCGGACATCATCATGATTTCACTAACGGTGGTCACTACGAATACAAAATTACAATGTGGATCCCTATGGTGGGTATTGATAGTACCTATTGATAACACCTCCTTCTCCAAAAAAAAAAAAATGCACGTCCTTGGCGGACGTTACATTGTAACAAAAGTTACTGTGTACTAGTGTTTTTAGTCACGGGTGTGAAATATTTGTGACACATTTGCATAATATTTGTATCTATGTATTATGTTAATCGCTCGGTGGCGTGTCGCGCAGACGTTAGTTAATTAACTAGTGTCCTCCACGGTTTTAACGCAATCCGTTGTGTTCGTTTTAATTGGCTAATTAATTTGTTGCTGTATTATTATTTAGAAATTTAATTCGTTTTTTTTTAACGTCACAATAAATACGCGTGAATAACACAACGAACGCTCCTCATCGACGGCGCGATCTTTATCTTTAAAATACACTTTTCTCTTTCCAAACCATCAAAACACTCATGAAACTATTTTAATAATTATTTAAGTTTACGTATCTCACGATAATGCATAATACCTTTGGAAACTTTTCGAATTAAAACGCGATTTTACGCTCTCGCAATGTAGGCCCATCACGCGGTATATATTTTATAATGCCTCGTAATACCTAATAACGTTTCACGCGTTTTATATAAGTGAAATTATTTTTTGGGCTTTACCTATTATAGGTATACACGTATATAAGACTATCAAAAATAAAGTTTGCGTTAGATAAGTTTGTTTTACAACTTAACAACTTGCGGGTACGCGCGCTTTTATCGTTTGGGTCACGAAAACTATACGCGGGCACTTATTTTTACGTGTTATACGGCCGAGGCAAGTTTTTGAAAAAAAAATAAAACAAAAATTTGGTTATTATCAAAATATTCGTGCTGTTAACAATAATATTCAATCGGTAACTGCGAGCAACAGTAACGTATCTAGGGGTTGGTTAAGGGATGTATTCTCCCCACAGTCATAGTTTTTGAGAAAAGCATACAGAAAATATACAATCTTTAAAATTCTCTTGGTTGGAACATATTTTTTTTTTTATGTAGTGATAAATCAAATGTTAATCTGGTAACCCTAAAAATATTGAAATTTGAGAAAATATACTAAATATGTTATAGATTATGATGATTAAATATTTTTTCTAAAATTAAACACATAATATTTAAAATAGAATAACGGACTATTTGCAATTTATAATTATTAATTAATAAAATAATATGTGTATGGAAAATCGTAGATTATTATTATTTTTTTAAATTTAGTATTTAAGTTTTTTTTTTCATTATAATATGTGGATATAGATAAATGGTTTATACATATAAATGATATACACACGTTTTATTAATTATCACAATGAATGATGACCAAAGAAAACCAAGTGGAAGTGAATTTAAAAAGTGATGAAAAGAGAAATTTGAAATATAGTATGTAGAATTGAAACGAAATACCAAAATAGTCAATTAAGTTAAAACATGTGTCTGGTGCAGAGCCCAGAGAAAAGTATAGTAGTAACTAGGCAGGGGGTATCGCCGCAACCCACTTGCGCCCATCATACCTTTTTTATAGCCCAATTGCGCCCGAAATCATAGCCCATATGCGCCTGAAATATTTTCAGTAAATATGTTTCAAAACCGTGCAACGTCGCCGATTTTTTTATTAAAATATAGTGCAATACGACCGCTGACTTATATAATATTAGTATTAACGAGTAGGAATACGTGAAATACGTTGATGAGATTACTACTCTGGTCAAGCTATTTCCGATTTCAACTATTTTAGATTCTGAGCGAAGCGATCAAGTTAAGTTTTTACAATGATATATATATATGTTATACACATTTTTATTTTTTCTGTGAACACTTTTGTATAGATTTACTTGTTTAATAGTCTCGATTAGCAATTTTTTGAAACCGGATTTGCGACAAATTGGTGTACTTCAAAAACATTTTTATTTGAAATTATTAAATTTATTTAAACCTATTTTTTTTTTTTTTTTTTTAATTAACTGAAGTGAAAAATGATGTGTGTGAATTACTTGAGTTTTTTTTCACAAATTATTGTCATCAGATTCCTTTAATATTAATGTTCCTTGGTTCGAATTATTAATTTTTTCTCTCGACAATTCGAACTATCGCTAAATC
>JAIPRM010003486.1:3255-16558 GCA_025469315.1 Stegophylla sp. TES_Ste_2020
AATATTTGTATTTGTTATTAATTTATGCATGAAAAAAGTCATCAAAAGTGTTTTGGACCGTGGGAAGTTTGGTAATTTTCAATACGGACCTCCATAAAAATTAGTTGGTGACCCCTGATATAGAGTATATAGAGTTTAGGGTGCCTCAGAATTTTTTGAGAATATATGGGGTGCCATGAGTCAAAAAAGGTTGGAAACCTCTGACCTAATCTAATGAATCCAAAAAATATATGGTTTTAATCAAAGCGAATATGTATTGATTTTATACTGACTGTTTATTTTTTTTCGTGATGTATATATCCATTTTTCAGTTGGTTAAAGTCGTTCAAAAGTTCAAATTCTGTCTCTGTGTAAATCTGACATTTTATCTATTTGGTATTCGAAACAATTTTTTTTTCGAAATGCTTTAAAGTACTCATTGAAAACTACCGACAGTACAAGTAAAGACTGTCTAATATTTCAAAATCGATTTAATTAAGTGTTTTTTTTTTTTTTTTGTATATAATACATTTTTAGAAATTTTATTATTGATATTTTTCCAAAAAAGTTAAGTTAAATCATAAAAAAAAATTATTTAAACAATCTATTATCATCGTCATATTACATATATATATATATATGTATAAATTTTACAGTTTAAAAAGAAGTTCAGATTTACTAGTTTTAAAAACGTAATGTCAAATTAATATTATTAATAAAACGTGTGTGTGTGTGTGTGTGTGCGTGTGATTAACTAAAATACAATAATTCTTAATCAAACAAAGTATCTAATAAAAACAAAAACCACACGTGTATTTAATTCGTTTATTTTTTTCATTTCCCCACTACTGTACAGCGAGCGTGTCGACAATCGGAACTCCGTGCGGATGCATACTGGCCGGTTACCTCACTGATCTGTTGGGCCGGAAGAGGACGTTGATCGCGCTACAGGTGCCCGCAATCATTGGATGGACAATGGTGGGTTCTGCGACATCGATCCACTGGATCTACGTGGGCAGATTTTTGGCCGGGCTCAGTTCCGGCATGATTGGAGCCCCGTCCCGAGTGTACACGGCCGAGGTGTCGCAGCCGCATCTTCGGGGCGTGTTGGCCGCGTTCGCGTCCGTCGGAACGTCTTTGGGTAATAACGCGGTTTACGGCGAGTCCGACGACGTTCCGTCAGTCGTCTTTTCCGTCTAGATCAGGGGTGGCCAAAATCCACGGCCCGCGGTCCGCACGTGGCCCGTGAGATTCATCATAATTTCACATTATTTGTTTATTTTATTGTGCATAACATTTTCAATGTAGTAGTCAGTTTTGGTCAACCCGTGGCCATACGTATGCCTAGATGAAGCATTGAAATGGAATACGCTTAGAGTGACCTATTGAAAAGAATCAAATTACCGTATCGAAATAGTGTAATATCCCTTGCTCAATCGGATCACTGATGAGGAACTGTTATCATACTTTAAAATCATATAGATAATAAAGAATGGATTGGCCATAGTTCCTTATCTCACGTTTCTTAAAATTTACCTAAGATGCTTTTTTTTTTTGTTCCATGACAATTTTTTATATTATTCCATGAATATATATTTTTATTTCTATGATGACCCTCATTTAAAAAAAAACTGACTTGAGTCGTGTGCTTTGCATATAACACAACGGTGCACCATAGTGATATAAATAAGTGTACGACTTGGGAGAAAAAATAAAATATTTGAATTTCGAATCGGTTCGCTGTCATTGTGAATAGTTATCATTGTACAAGCAATAATATTATCACATGATAAAAAGTATTAACACCAAGTAACCGTCGTAACCATTATGGTATAAGGCACCTTTATGAGACAGAGATATATCTGCTCTCTTGGACCGCGGCGCCTTACGTTGAAAGCATAGGAATGTGTCCTATCCAATCTTTATTATCTATATGTTTAAAATAAATGTTATTGTTTTTGTATATCTTATTTAATATGATAATAGGAAAATTTAAAGTGGTACCAACCAAATAAGAAAAATAATTTTATTTTTCTCAAAATGGTCACTCTTAGCGTATTCCATTTAATTGCTTCAATTCACACTACACGTAACAGTATACGGTATGGCCACTCTAAATGTTTCGTATATTAAATTTTATTTATTAACAATGTTACCTAATCAGCGGATAAAGCAGTGTCCTGACATAAAAGTACTATAGACTAATTAGTAATTAATACAGACGAGTTTTTTTTTATTCACGAATCAAATCATAAAACTAATAAAAATAGTTTATAATGTTTAAAATTTTAACTGCGTTTTTTTTTTTTTTTGTATTGGGTCAAAATCTAAACACAGGAGACATACTCGTATATTATATAATTTAGCTTGCGGCCCGCGAGATTATAACAATGCATTTCCAAAGTGGCCGCGCAAGATCATTTTGGGGGGTTGGACACCCCTGGTCTAGATCGATCGATAGATCCGGCGGAATGGATTCTCGGTGACGACATCGTCGAAACAATTTAATAATCGAATGTTGTTGTGCACTGTTGTCGCGGTGCTCTGTTGCAGGCGTGATGATGGAGTATTTGTTCGGCGCAGTATTGGACTGGGACACGCTGGCGTACATCAACGCTTTGGTGCCCGCCGTGTCGTTGTTCCTGGCCTTCTTGATACCGGAATCGCCCTCGTGGCTGATATCGTCCAAGAAGGACGAGACCCGGTGCAGGGCCAGTCTAAAAAGGGTGCGCGACAGCATATGCGACGTGGACGTGGAAGTCAACGACTTGATCATGTTTTCCAAATCCGGCGATTCCACAACGTTCAAGGAAAAGTTGCGAGTCATCAGCCAACCGTCCACGTACAAGCCTTTCTTCATCCTGTCCACGTACTTCCTGCTCAGTCAGTTCTCCGGACTGAACATAGTCACGTTTTTCGCCGTCGAGGTGATCAAGGTAAGGCTCGTCGAATCGTCGTCTCGTTACACACAATTACCTAGAAAGCCTATATATCAGAGAGTGGCCGCCACTGGTGTAGTCATTTCTGATTGGTTCCTGTATTTTCAATGATAAAAATATCTATCGTCCAAACAATATTATCAAATAATTTACATGAAATGTACTTAGATCATATTATACAATGGATGTAGTGACAACGACTGCTAGTTGTGTCCAACATGTTTCAGGTCACTAGTATAAAGTACGCATGCGCATTAGTGAGAGGTGACAGTTTAGTATACGAGTAAAATATAGCATAGCTACACATCCATAGTATATGATCTAAGGTTTTATTACTGATAGACACATGGGTATGATGTGCTGATAATAATGTTTGGACGAAAAATTAAGCAATATGCCGTCGTCCATATCCATTGATAAGAGGTCCGGTGGCAACTCTATGATACATTACAGGCTCTCTATTATTATACTGATCACATACTATTATTATTGTGCTTAACGATATTCTCGTATTTACGGGTGGTGTTTAACACAGGATTCGGGATCCACTATCGACAAGTACATGGCCACGGTCGTGTTGGGCGTCATACGGCTAGCGTTCACCGTAATCGGTTGCATACTAATGCGGCGGCTAGGCCGGAAACCGCTGTCCTACGTATCCAGTGAGTAGTAGTAGTGGTACTAGAGCAGTGTTTCTCAATCTGGGGGTCGCGACCCCCTCGGTGGTCGCTAACTTATTATTTAGGGTCGCCAACATTTAAATATATAACAAAGATAATATAAATCCACCCTAAAATCAAATGAAAATATGCTCGTTGTATTATATTGTAATGAAGAACAATATTGATTGAATCGACTTTAGAATAAATATTACAACAGATTTATAAAAACATTAAAACTATAATGTGTCTATTTCGGTTAAAAATTAAAACGAGTATTCTAACTCAACTGAAGCTTATAGAAACTCCAAAAATTCTTTAGTCCATTTTCAACAAATTATTTACGTGAAACAACACAGTTTCTCCTCTATCATATAAATCGAATGAGAATACTGATTGAACATTTTTTTTTTTTTAACAAATTTAATTCTATTAAACCAAAGATTGAAAAAATCATTTCGCATAAACAACAACGACCAACTACCAAGCCATATCAATTAGTTTTCACATGTATTATATTTGTAACAAAGTATATATTAAGTGAAATGGATGCTTTGACTATCTCTTTAAAATCATAAAATATATAATTTGGGAGTCGTCACAGCAGAAAAAAAAAGGTTGGGAAACACTGCACCGTAGAGGGTCGACCGCGCGGTATACACGGTCGCGGTCGGCCGAGGTCACCCGGTACCTGGTATAATATTATATAACGTCCGGGTGTGTTGTCCCGGTGTTCGCAGGCATTGGAGGCGGCGTTTCGATGCTGTGCTTCGCGGGTTACATGTACCAGAACGTGTTTTGGGCGGAGAACGGCATGAGCGCCGCGGCCACGTGGTTCCCGATCCTCAGCCTGTTCGTGTTCTACGCTTGTGCTACGATCGGTTACCTGATCGTGCCGTGGGTGATGATCGGCGAGGTGTTCCCGCGGCAGATCCGGGGCATGGTCGGCGGCGTGACCACGTGCATAGGGCACTTCAGCATATTCGTCGTGTTGCAGACGTATCCGCACATGCAGGAATGGTTCTCGAAACCGGGCACGTTCACAGTGTACGGAATCGTGTCGTTGATGAGCACGTTCTTCTTTTACTACTGTTGCCCCGAGACCAAGGGCAAGACGTTGCAGGAGATCGAGGAATCGTTCGAGAAAAAGAAAACGAAAAAACCCACGGCGGCCACCATAGTGGTCGCAGCAGCCTGCACCACCGCAGCGGCAGCCCCGAATACAAACGCTAACACGACGACCACGGCGAACGCGGCAACCGTCACCGACGCCCCCAATAAGAACAACAACAACAACAACAACAACAACAACAACACGAACAACAACAACAACAATAGCAGTAAAAAAAAATTAACGTTTCCCAACATCGTGTACAGTACGCCGAATCGTACGTGCAACGTGGCCGCCGTGTAAAATACGTTCGCATAATAATATTATTATACAGTATGTAAATTAATTGGTAAGTCAGTAGTTATGACTAATATGTGACTTATAGTCCAACATGGTTAAAAAAAAAATCCAAAATTCAAAACCGCCAAAAAAAAATTGTTGAAAAATTTCGAGAATAGCCACTTTGTAGAATTACTATTATAAGTTACTCGGGGGGAAAAAAAAACGATTTTGAAATCGATTGAATTTTGAATGAATGAGAGCATTTTATTTTTCAAAAAACACAGCAAATTGTAAAATTGTATGATTTTTTGAACTTTTAAATAGATAACTAATAATATGATATTAGGTAATGAAGTACACACATCTCATTAATATTTTTTTGTTTATTTTTATAAATATTCAAAATTCCCCCCATTGACTGCTATACATGACTCAATTATTATGCATGTAATTTGTTGTTGCTTTTTGAAAAATAAAATACTCTCATTCATTCGAAATTCAACCGATTTCAAAATTGTTTTTTTTCCCCTGAGTAACTTATAAGTAATTCTACAAATTGGCTATTTTCGAAATTTTTCAAACATTTTTTTTGAATACTCAAAAATTTTTTTTTGCCCGTTTTGAATTTTGGATTTAATATCTTCAATATCTGCATTATATTAGGAGTAATAACTACTGACTTTTCAATTAATTTACATACTGTACAATATAATCTCGACCGGTTAATATATATATATATATATATATATATATATATATATATATATATATATTAACGAAAAAGCATGAGGAAATATCGAAATTTGATTAGTTCCTTTGAATAATTTTTACTATAATTATAATGACTTCTGCGTGTCGTGTCTCGTTGGCAAAAAAAAACAAAAAAAAAAACACAATAATACGTAAGGCGGCGCAGACTCGTTTATATTATTATTATTATTGTTGTTTTTATGATTAAGTATTGTTTTTCGAGGCTTTCGAATTTTTTATTTCAAAAGCTACAAAACAATATTTATCGCATTTTTTATCTTACCTAATATTATTATTATTATTATTATTATTAATGTAAAATTAAATTTAGATTGAAATTTACCACTATAGCTGTTATTCTTAAGACTGACTAAACTCGAATTATCATAGTTTTTAGATAAAAAAAAAATAAAATAATGTATTTTTATGATACATGATGTGTGAATATATTATATACATTATATGTACATATACATACATAAATATTTATATACAACTACTATTTCTTTTTGTACATTTTTTCGCTGGCATAAGTGAATTATATTCATTCATTTAGAAATTATTATTATTAATTATTATTATTATTATTATTATTATCTCGATGTTTATATATATTTGAAAGTCCCACCAATTTAAGTATATATATATATATATATATATATATTTCTATTTCAAAAGGTAAAATCATTAAGAATCGAAATAAAACTTTGAACAATATTTTGATTGTAATTTGTATTTTTTAATAAACTATTTTTGGGTTCTACATGATGCACACGTCATGTGTAAAATTCTGTTTAGTTATTTTGAAATTGAATTCCCCAAGATTCCCCATTGTCACCCCAAAAACAAAAATAGTCATCATTTCAACACACCCACCAAGATTATCTGCTGACCCGGAGAGTGAAGAATAACCGGTGGTGCGAAGTAGTATGTCCGGTTTTCTTATCTCTATATATTACATTTTACTTTATCTTTTACTTTTTTTTTTTTTATCAAATAAAAAAAGAAAAAAAAGCCGGACATACTTCGCACGATGGGTGTACTTCGCACGACGGGTGGTACTCTCTTGACGGGCGTATTAAATTTTAAAGAGACAATAAATCATTTCTTCAGTAAAACAATTCTGAATCAAGGAAGTTAATAAAAAAAAAAATTTTCAAAAAATGTCCAAAATTTTTTTTCACATTTTCAAAATTTTCTTGCGCCAAAGTCTTTTTTATAGGATTTTCTATCTATGTTTAAATTTTAATAAAATTCGGATCAAAAAATGGTGGTTTCCGAGTCGTTTTTGTCTAATTTTGGGTAGTTTTTTCCAAAAAAAAAATTAAAGAATTGAGAAATTCAAAAAATGACCTCTCTAAAGTACAATCTAGAGGCAAATCCGGTTTCAAAAAGTTATTGATCGAAACTTTTTGACAAGTATTTCTATACGAAAAGTTGTACACAGAAAAAAAAAATAAACATCATTGTAAAAACACAAGCTTCTTCGCTCCACTCGGAATCTAAAAAAAGACTGGACATACTTCGCATTATGGGTATTCATCGTTTCACAGATGGGATATTTTTGTTCCGTAGAATTTTAAAGAAACGATAATAATTTATTGAAAAATTTTCTTCAATAAAACGATTCTGAGCGGAACTTCAGTAAATTTTCATTGATAATAATTGTTAGTTACAAACTCAGATAATGTTTATTGTTCTTTAATAGTGTCAGGTGGTATTGTTTTTCTGATGTCATTTTTAGTTTAGTTTGTTAAGTTGTGAAGTTTATAATTGTGTGTTTGTATGTGTTCGTTAGGTATTATGTTTCTGTATCGAAATATTAAAAATCAATTAAAATCTATTTTTATAAATCCATAAATCATCGTTCCTTTAACTGGTGTTCTTAAGGGGAATATTTGGGTTTTGAATTATTTATAGTTTTCACAATTATTTTTCAATAATAAATGTTACAAAAAAACTATTGAGGTTAGAATTCGTATGAATCTGGTAATTTTCATTAAAAATAAATCAATACCACTTAAATCATTTAAGTTCTTTGATAAAATTTCTATTGTCATAAGAATCCTCACATGATTCCTAACCGTGACTAAATTGTAGGCTCAGTAAACAACTTTTTACAATCGCTTATGTTAGAATTACGTCTCAAACGACTATGTTAATCCAAAAAAATAGAATACTCTTATCGTTATTATTTTGTAACAACTAATTTTGTTGTTTTTAGACGGAAAAATTGTATATACAAGTTTATCTATACTTATATTTATAACTTTGTTAAATTCAGTTGAATAAATTTTTATTTATAAGAACTTTAAATTTTTAAAACTCAGCAGCAACATTGCAACATTTTTTTTTTTAAATTAAATTGTCAAACATATTCAATATAAAACTGGTACTTATACTGTTCTAAACATATTTGAACTAAAGGTTCGCTCAAAATCATTTTATCAAAGAAACGATAACAGTTTCTTTCAAATTCGATACACCCACCATAATAGTATCCCACCCGAGGAACGCAAGAATACCCATGGGCGAAATATGTTAGATCTTTAAACACATACACAAACGCCTACGTAATATATATTATACATACTAGTTACTCGTTTTCGTATGTAACTTAATTAAAAATAACATTGATTTAGACCAGTGGTTCCCAACCTTTTCTATTCTACGCCCCCTTTTAAAAAATCTTGCGCCTCCCAATTCCCATCTCCTGTAAATGAAAAAATTTTTTCACCTTTTTTGTATACTTTACAAACAAACTACACAACATTCAGAATGTAACTTTTTTATTGATGACAATAATTATAATATATGAATAACAATAAATAAATAATATAACGGATTAGTCAATGAATATGAAAATTGTAGAAATAAATTAGTATAAAATAATAATAGTAAGTACTAAAACTAAACACTGATTGCAATCTTTATCTGTTACCGATACCCAATAACGTTATTAATTTTTAATTTTTCTCTACACTAATTAAAAATTTTACTTTGTGATGACTGCTTGCGCCTCCCCAGTAATTTGTTCACGCCTCCCTAGGGGGGCGCGGCCCCCTAGTTGGGAAGAACTGATTTAGACAGAGTGCATAGAGGATAACTATGTAATTTATATTACATTGGTGTACGATACGATTTGCAAATCTAATAGAATGTAATAAAATTAATACTACAACTGAGAAAATAATGTTTTATTTTTCTTAAAAAAATTTGGAAAAATGCGCTTTTTTTTGTGCTTTATTAGAAAACAAAATATTGATTTTGATTATAAGTATCCGTAAATGTTTTGAAATATGTATTTTTTTTTTCACATTCCTATGTAATTCATTCTACTACTGACTACAGCTGTTGTTCATAAATAGTTCTGTTATCTTTTAATAGCTAAAAAAAAAAACCTTTCAACAATGAACTGCCCTATTGTACAGCTGAAAAGTATATTCTGAAAATTGAGCATAAATTAGATTAAAAAAAACACAAGTTGTTATTCCTTAGAATTATCGATTTAAATAACACCGAATAGGATTATTTTTAAACACAATAAGGTTAAAAATTTCTATTGATTTCGATTGAAGTTCGACCGGTCTATACAGTTTTTAACTCCCTTCCAATCAACGCACATGATATTTAATTATTACTATAACTTGACAATAATTACGAATGTAATAATAATATAAAAAATATTTTAATTTTTAATGCATGACGTTTTTAATAGTTTGGTGCTCTAGGCAATTTCCTATAATATATATCTAGCCTTGGGTGTCGTTCAGCATCTATTCTAATAATATAAAGTGGTAAATGAATACTAGTTTTAATTTTTTTAAATTAGTAGTTTAGGTGACCTCATAAATGCCTGCATACTTCACAGATACATATCACACATATCACGTATTATCTAAGTTTGTACAGCTGATGAAATTTATCTAAAATTAACTAATTTCAATAATTTATTTTACATTTTAGATTCTGAACGAAGTGAAGAAGCTAGTGTTTTTACAATGATGTTTATTTTTTTTTTTTTTCTGTATACAACTTTTCGTATAGAAATACTTGTCCAAAAGTTTCGATCAATAACTTTTTGAAACCCGATTCGCCTTTAGATTGTACTTTAGAAAGGTCATTTTTTGAATTTCTCAATTCTTCAATGTTTTTTTTGGAAAAAACTACCCAAAATTTGACAAAAACGACTCGGAAACCATCATTTTTAGATCCGAATTTTATGAAAATTTAAACATAGATAGAAAATCCTATAAAAAAGATTTTGGCGCAAGAAAATTTTGAAAATGTGAAAAAAAATTTTGGACATTTTTGTTTCTTATATTATTAACTTCCTTGGTTCAGAATCGTTTTACTGAAGAAATGATTTATCGTTTCTTTAAAATTTAATACGCCCGTCTAGAGAATACCACCCGTCGTGCGAAGTACACCCATCGTGCGAAGTATGTCCGGCTTTTTATTTTTTATGCGACTTAAAATAATACCTAAATAAAATTTCGATAAAAAACTGTCTGTTAAAATGTATGTTATTTCAAAGACCACATAATATATAATGATCAAGATTTAAAATTTCTCTTTGATTGTACTTATAATTATAATTCAAATTTGACTTTTGAAAAACACGTTAAACGTTTGTTGTAATGATACCTATCTTATCTCTCAAACAATATTTAATTTGTTTGATCCAACGAGGCAACTGAGATGTTTTTTTTTTTTTTGTACTAAAATAACAATGACAGCGAGCCCCTTCTTTAAACAGGGTTTGATCGAATACAGTTGTTTTACAAGTCATGTCATAATAAATACATAAAAATATTTATTTGAAATGCACATATTGTGATGGCGGTGAACTCTAATATTATTATAATTTTCAAAATTTCGAGGTGACTTTAACCGCTCCGCGATAACAAAGCCAAGTTATTAATGCTGTCGGTATGGCAAAGACTAGTGTTACATCAAACAAAAAGTGCTGTGAATCGTTGTTTAGTTCTGTGGAGTGGCTTATGAGATGTTTTGCTCCGTTATTCCGGATAACATATTCTATCCAGTACACGGCTCGATCTAAAGGTCTCATCGGTTGATCTTTGAACATCACACTTTGAACCATTGCGTTTTCTTTAAACCTATACATTCATTAACAATAATTCATTTCAAACACATCACAAGGTTATTATCATAATATTATTATAATATTTACTTTTATTTTATTTTTTATATTTAGATTCCGAACGAAGTGAAAAAGCTTATGTTAGGTTTACAATGATGTTTATTTATTTATTTATTTTTTCTTCCTCTGCGAACACTTTTTCGTATAGAAATACTTGTCCAAAAGTTTCGATCAGTAACTTTAAAGATCCAAAATCGAACCCAGATGGTACTTTTGAGAGGTCATTTTTCAAATTTCTCAATACTTTTTCCAAAAATGGGGAAAAACTGTTGAAAAATTGACGAAAAACGGCAAAATACGCAATTACCGAAATTTCGGTAAAATTTAAAATTACTTTTTTAACATAACTTCAAAAATAATGCAGCTAGGGACTTGAAATTTTCACCAACCACTAAAAATAATTACGAGAAAATTACATTAAAATTTCAAAAAGATTTGATCAATTTTGAGTTTAGAACGGCATTTTGAAAATTTCTCATTTTTTGTTAGTTTTTATGTAATGAAATTTTTTGATTTTTGATATTAAGATATGAAAATTTAATATGATCTCACTGATATATTATATATCTAATCGATCTGAAAAATCTCGAGAATCGCGTTAATCAACTTTTTTTTTATACCCGTTTAAAGTTAGAATTTCGACGAAATTCGTTAGTTTTACCTAAAATTACACACTTTAACGTACATATAAGAAAATTGGCCAAACCTATTGTTTTGAAATTTGGCGCCTAGATAGAGAATTTCATTGTGAATATTTTGGTGCAATAAAATTTCTTATGGACGAATAATTAAACATTTTACAAAGAGTTCGATTGAAAAAAAATCTGAGAAAAAACAGACAGATATTAGGAGATATCTACAGATAATACGTGGTTGCTGAAGGTTGATAATGTTTTATTGCGTCTTATGTGCTTTTCGACGCTGAATACGATGGTTTGAAATAAAATTCACGTGCAACAATAGTTTGCTAGCTATATTTTATTCTATTTTGAAAATTCAATATTTTCGATTATTATATTAAATACCTACTATTTCACCTACAAAATCGAATAATGTTTTGTGGCGCAATAGTAAAGCAACCGGCCTAGCACGCGACAGTACCGGGGTTCGATTCCAGCCCGGCACTCCGAATATTTTGCATTTTTTTTTCTTATATTTATTAACTTCCTTCGTTCAGAATCGTTTTATCGAAGAAATGATTTATCGTTTCTTTAAAATTCAATACACCCGCCAAGAGAATCCCACTCGACGTGCGAAGAACACCCCGACGAACGAAGTACACACTTTTTTGATTTTTTATTTTATTTTATATTTTTTATTTATTATTATTTACTCATACGTACTTTGGATCAGATAACACTTCTGCGATAGCGTTTTCAAACCGTTCTTCGGTTAGTTCAATAAACGGAATCATTTTCCCGTAACCGTTTCTCTCGGCGTATCTCATGTTCGCAAACTGATCGGCGAAAAACGGTATTCCCACAACCGGTTTGCCGTTGTACACGGCTTCCTCTAAGCTGTGAAAACCTCCGTGTGTAATGAAAAGCTTCACGTTCGGATGAGCTGTAAACAAAACAAAGAGCTTAAACATTTTTATTTTAATCACACCATTAGTGTATTATTTATTACAAGTTTACCTAAGATGTCGTGCTGAGGTAACCACGAACCGGTCTTAACGTTTTCAGGTAATTTCACCTTGACGCCATCCGGAACCCATTTTATTATGACTTTTTGTTTCAATCTTCCGATGACGTTCAAAAACACTTTTAACTTTTCTTCGGGTAGGTGATTTAAATTCACAACCGACCCGAAACTAAAAAATACGACTCCGTCAGTAGCTGAATAAATATAGTTTTGTAAATCCTGGAAAATGTAATAATATGTTATAAATATTGAGAATGTATTTTATATTCTAAACGAAGTGTTTTTACAATGATGTTTTTTTTTTTCTGTGTACAACTTTTTGTATGGAAATACTTGTCCAAAAGTTTCGATCAGTAAATTTTTGAAACCGGATTCGCCTCTAGATTGTACTTTAGAGAGGTCATTTTTTGAATTTCTCAATTATTCAATTTTTTTTTTTTTTTTTTGGGAAAAAACTACCCAAAATTTTATAAAAACGACTTGAAAACCATCATTTTATGATCCGAACTTTATGAAAATTTAAACATAGATAGAAAATCATATAAGAAAGATTTTGGCGCGAGAAAATTTTGAAAATGTGAAAAAAAAATTTTGCACATGTTTTTTTCTCATTTATTTTTTTTTTCTATTATTAACTTCCTTCGTTCAGAATCGTTTTATTGAAGAAATGATTTATCTTTTCTTTAAAATTTAATACGCCCGAAAAGAGGATCCCACCCGTCGTGCGTAGAACACCCCACCCGACAAGCGAAGTACACACTTTTTTATACTC
>JAIPRM010003487.1:0-25948 GCA_025469315.1 Stegophylla sp. TES_Ste_2020
GGCTGCGGCGACCGGTGTATGCGTCTGCCCGCGGTTTATCCGCCGCTACTGCCGCCGACGACGACACGGGTTCGCGCTCGCGTGGCAGATTAAACTGTCGGGTTGCCGCCGCGTAACAGATTGTGCCCCGGCCGACGGTCAACTCTATCGTCGGCGTCCCCTATGCACGTGTACACCTATATTATGTCCAACAAACGCCAGCACGACCCGTCTCCCGGGTGGTGCGACACCAAAAGCGGTCGCGATAGTCCAAAGCGGCTGCTTGGGCGGCTGGCGGGAGGAGTGGGATTCGGTTCGGGACGCACAGAAACACCGTCACACGTACATATAAATACTTGTGTGTGCGTGTGTACAATATTATACACATACTTGCGGTGGCGAGACTATGAGTCACTGGTGGTCGCGATGGAGGGAGGCTAGGCGAATACAATAGGCGGCTATCTGCGACCGAAGAGGAGAGGTCAACGATTTTGCATATTTTTTTTTCCTTTTTACTGAAATAGAAAAAAAAAAAATACTCGTATTCGTACGTCAACGTTATATCAAAATTTCTAATAAATAATGACCGACATCGAATGTGTAAGGACAAGAAAATTGGCCGTCACTATTACCTTTTAAAATAAATTCAGATTCCAATATAAAGGAAAATTATATTTTATATATATATATAAATTTTATGTTTACTGGAATATGACTTATTACAGACAAATAGTTGATTTGATCACATGTTCTTAAAAGTCTTATAAGTTAGCTCAATGAATAGTCATTTTAGCAACCGTTTAAATTTCTTATTATGGCTCAAACGATGATTTATACAAAAAATCCAGTGTTAATCTTCATGTGACTTGTACTATAATAATGTATTAATAAAAATATTTAATATTTATTCTGTAGTACACAAGAGTATTTGTTAGGGATTAATTTGAATAGAAAATTAAAGAAATTTACATTTTATAATAGTTTTTATACCTAGAGTTTATTTGAGTAAAAATTTCTCCACTAATTAAAAAAATCAAAATTAAGAGATGAAATAATTTAATAATTTACCATGATTGTAAAAAGTATGACAGTTATATTGCATTAACAACAAAATATACATTTTTTTGTAAAATAAAATTTGGAGCATACAATCGCTTTGATTTAAAATGTCAACATTTCAAATCCTCTTTACAGTACATAAATTGAGTTTAATACTGAATTATATGCATACGCATATAATTCTAGTATATTTATTAGATTGAATAACTTAGTAATATATTATTGCTTATTGAAAATTTAAGAACTACCAGAGTGGAAATTATAACGGCGCTATATGATGGTGAGTGGCCATATTTAGGAGCCACCAGTAAATGGTTTAGAATTTCGCTGTGGGACATACATTTCTAATGGAAAAGTCAACGGACTCACATAACTCAACCGAAATCTGTTGATGAATTTAAAATGAAGCAAGAGAGCCAACCACCCTTAGTGGCATAATTTGAGGGAACCAAGTCTTAGAGAATTTTTACATCGGTTATATTTTTTTCACCGTTTTGTTCTTCTGATATAATTGTTATTTTTAATTCATGATATTACTAAAATCCACGAACCAATGAATAACAATATTTTCATAAATCGTTCAAATATATATATGACAATTTTTCAATAAGATACTAACTAAATAAAAGATAACTAAAGAAAATAAAACGAAAATCTCCGGAATAAGTTTTGCTCTTGGATGTAAAAAAACGTAAATTCGAGGCCAGTTTCTGAAATAAGTCACTCGATTAATTTACACGTAAAATCTCGACGATAATACGAATATATTTTTTCGCGGAGTGTTCTCGAATACGTAGCTGTTGGGCTTTCAGGTACGTTTCGATTATACGCTGATAAAGTTTTATTACATTCCTCACCCCCACCGTTTTGTCGATACTGTGATTATATTATTATTATGGTGCTCGTATTTTTATTTGTAATTACAATATTTTTCGGGTCAGTCGACAAAGTTGTTATCGAACTTCGTAAGTACAGATAGGCAATTTTCGAACCGAAGATCGGTAATGCGTTTTGCCGCTAGAACAATCGCCCAACTCTGGTGGCTCCGCGACGCGCACAAAAGGGACGGACCAAAACTTAAACATAACATTTCACGTTCGTACTAACGTTACCTATTGGACGGATTTAGTGCGCGTCGGTTGTTTATCTGTATGTACATTTTCCCAGCTGTACTATAAGCAATTTACATTTCCGAATGCTATTTGGTTATTATGTAATTATTGTTTAATGAATTGGAACGAATGAACGGATTCTCGTAATAGGTTACCTATGTACAACAATTGAAAAATACTTTAAATTTCTTGTATTCGAATCTTCTAGAACAATGAAGTAACTAGGATTTCTTTCAAGGAGAGAGGGTGTTATCATAAATATGGTAGTACGATATTAACATGTTTCATATGCGTTAAATTTTGGGAACGTCCTGTACTTTAACTAGATATTCCGTTGTACTGACAACTTTCTCCGAAACACCAATATATATATATAAAAAAAAAAAAACCATATAATAAAATATAATATTTCTTCGACCTTTAGTATATCAGTCACTATTAAAATATGTTCATTCTTCTAATAAATATAATTCACCATGATCTTTAACTTCAACAACCGACTAGTTTGTAAAACTTAATTTTGTAAGGTTAAAATATGTAAAGTAAACTGCATACCTACTCATATTTTTACGAAAACTAATTTGATATTTTATTTCGTAATTTCATTTATATTTGCTAATTGCTAAGTTTTGCCAAAAATAATTCAAAGTTGTTTTGTTTTTATTTTTAAAATTTTTTTTTATGGGGTATAATAATTTTTTGTTTATACTTTACTCGGTATGCGTTTGTTATTAACCTATTCTGCAGAAGTATTATTCAGATATAATACAAGATTTATGAAGAAGTTGACTGAAAATAGTTACATTTACAAAAAGATCAACTGTTTGGGGGGTGGGAGGGTATACATTATTATTATTTTTTGTTTTTTATCCCATATTTAGATTTTTTTAAATCTGGCATATCTAGATATGTATGATATAAAAGAAAAATAATATCAAATGCAATATAAAAGCTTTCTTGTACTTAAAAATACACTACAAGTTTATATTTTATCATATAGTTACGTACTCTGTGGGAATCTATATAAATAGGTAGATATTTTTTAAGATCAAATAAGAATTATTATTGTCGTTATATAAAAATATATTGATGCAAAGCTTTTAATTTTTTAAATTTTTAGTAATATAATTAGGAATTTTCACCTGGTAACAGTAGTTACTATTTGTACACGATAAATTGCTAAAAAATTAAATGCTGTATTCGAAATTTTCCACTTCAGACATAGAACGTTTTCAGAAAATCGATGCATAAAGCAGTGACTCGTGAATATAATATTAAAATTTTCCTCGCACTGCGCACACTTTTTATGTCATAAATAAACGTAAATATTCTTTTATTAGACATTACACCCATCTCCGCTATAGCGTATAAATTGCGTCAACATTTTTTTATCGAACTCTTTCACTACGAGACCCTATAACATTGCTGCAGCTTTTATATTTTCAGCGCGGATTACATAGATATTTTAAAGAGTGAATACGTTTAATCGATTGTCCCGACGATGGTCAAAGAATAAAAACGTATGCATAGAAAAATGTGTACTTTTGTAGTATACATTCGCGGGAAAAAGTGCAGCGGCTATGCCAACCGTGATTTCATCATCAGGCTCGTCGATTTTTATGTATACGTCCTAAATCACAAGTAGACATTTTACTATGAAAGTAATAGAAAACATAATATCACGTGGTCTGACAGCAACTGATTGATAATTTTAACGATTTTGTTTTTACATCACTTTGTTTCCATGAAAACATATTGAAAATATTGCCTAGACAGACTCTTATGATTCCGTCATGGAAAGAGTAATGTAAATTATATAATATATTTTGTCGGAGTGATTTCTACCAATCCCATGTCTTGATCGTGCATTTATGAGAACTTAGATAGACAATACAGCGCAAGTTTTATCGTCTCAATATTATAACGTCTTAGGCATTATTCTCTTATAGCAAAAACAATCTACGCAGAACTCGCATTTCAAATAAATTTGAAAGTTATAATATTCATAACAGAATTAAAAAAAAAGAAAAGATATAAATGTTTTTTGTATCCTCTAAATTTGCGCACCGACGACCCGGAGACGGTAATAGGCCTGTGTGTTTGACGACGAGCGAGTAAACAATATATCGAACCGGTAATTTCATTACGATCAAACGCGCGTACATCAGACTTCGTGGCACGTGCGACCCTTGTGTCTGTCGCTCGCGTCAATTATTATAATTTTATCACTCCTCTGTGTGTGTGCGTTGTTGATCGTGGTCCGGGAGAAAAAGCTTCGTGAAAATCGTTGTTTGTCGGGGACGCGCTTACGGGGTTTGTGCTCGCGCCGGATCATTATCGCGAGGATTCGGTGGCCGGGACAGCGGCGGCGGCTAATGGTAAAAAATTAGGTCGGGACTGAGCTGCGTACGGTGGGAGAAAAATGAAAAGGAGAGAAAAAAAAAAACAAAACAAAAAAAAAAAAAAAAAATCACCCGTGCGACGACGTGTCAACACCGCGCGCATAACGAGGAGTAATGGACGTCGGCGGCGGCACGTAACGTTGTATTTTTTGCGCGTGTCGTTGTACGCGTATATTATGTGAGCGCACGCGCTCGCTCGTGTGCGTGTGTGAGTATTTTATATAATAATATCATAATAATATACGCGTATAAAGAACAACGGCCGTGTGTGTGTGTGTGTGTGTGTCGCGAAAAGGTCGTCGGCGATGCCGGTGCAGCGGTCGGGGGAGGGGGGGAGGGGAGAAAGAACGAGATGAAAAACCGCGACGGCAGCGAAATATAATAATATAATAACAGCGTTTCGCCGTCGTCGGCGGTACCGAAGCCATAATATATTATCGGAGTGTGTTTTAGTAGTTGCGTAGGATTATGACTAGATATGGGTGTTATTATAATAATAATATTATTATTATTTTGACTAGTGTGCGTAACGCGCGAACCGTTCGCGGTGTAGGCTTCGCGCGAAAAACGGGGAAACGTTACGGTACAACAATATTCGCACGCATGCGACGACATTGTGGAGAATTTTGTTGGCACGTTTGTATGTCGTTATTTGAGAACGAGTTCAAAATCGAAGGTGGAAATCTGGAATTGTTGCGTCATTCGAAAGATGGCTCACTACTATAGAATTTTCCTTGCTACACGAAATTTTCAAAAAAAATCGTCTATTTGTTGACTTTTGTTAATGCCAAAAGTGAAATAAATCGACATGAATAATGTACTATATTATTATATTTAATTCATAACGCTTATAATTAATATAGATTTTATGTAATTATTGATATATTTGGTCTCGGTAGATCACACGCTAGACTAACACCAATTTTTTTCTAGTCCCCTTCTGAATTTCTGCAATATTGCGCTGGTTTACCAAAAGTTTAAATGACGTCCTTACTTTAGGTAACCGCACTGTCAAAAGTTCCACGTGAGCCGGATCCCGAGGTAACCGAAAAGCATCGAATTCCTTATTGTTTGTAAACCGTGGTGAAAATAACATAACGAAATACATTTATTATTTCGATAGCTGCAGATCAGCTACTGTGGTTTTCGCTCACCAAAAAAGTTCGGCATTCGCTGTAATAACTATAAAAAATTTATAACGTGTAAAACGGTTACGGTGTTGAACCCATATAAGTTTACGCGAACGCATTTGGGGTACGATCGGAATAAAACTATTTGTTATCCTGCACTGAAAATTATTTCGTTTCTTAACGACAATCGTGCGAATATTGTTTACGATTTTTAATTAAAATTTGATATTTTTAACTCTAGGTTTTTCACAATGGTTGAGTGTAAAGTAGGTAGTAACTAAATTATGTATATGGCTGGTTCCCATATACTTACAATGTATTATATATGACGTGGAGCGGTCGGTTCTGTCTTGTCACGAGGGGAAGGGGGTGTTTGGCGTATCGCGCATATTACACCTCTACTACTGATGCGTGTGTACTTACTGATATATCTATACGTATTAACGTACACGCGCATATAATATATATTGTGCACATGCTATTCTGCAGGGAGCACCTAACCGGGTCTTAACGGTTTATCCCTATTCCACCGCGGCCTTCTACACCTGTACGTTAGTGACTGTCCCCCACCACCCGTCCTCCAAAACGGAAAACGTATTATATAATACCCCGCGACTGAAGCCGCCACAAACCGTATGACGATCCATTACCGTCGTTGTCGTCTTCGTCACAACGCCCTCCTCTCGACGGATTTAGCTCAAGCCGGGCAAGGATGACTGGAGGAACATGATTCTTATAGCTCTCCCGATCTTACCACATCGCATACCTTCTCTGCTCCTCCTCCCCAAACCTACGCCGTATCAACGGTACTCGACCCGACATTCTCGGCCTCACGGACGATTTTTTTTCAATTTTTTCTTCCTCGCCACACGTTGACTTTATTATAAACGACAGTCTCTTCCTGTTGACGCCCTCTCCTCCGCCTGACTGTCCGACCATCCGGTACAGTGAGACCTGATGCGGCTCAAATACACGACGTGCGGGTCACTTAACGCTGTCTTCGTTGTATTTCTCCCCCCACAGAACACCGTTTAAATCCCACCCGTTGTTATCTAACGCTTCACTTCGCTCTCCTCGACAGTGTTAAATCACTATTAAATTTATTATACGTATATACACATACGATATGATACGTGGTAGTGGTGGCGGTTGAAGTGTGTCCTCGAATCACTGTTAATTAATACGTATATAAACCCGAGTGAATGGCGTTAACGAGAGCATACGAGTGCGTGTGTGTATATATAATATATTAACGGAACAGCCGGTACTCGACTCGGTCGGAGTTGTGCAGTGAGATACGCGGGTAAAATGTGTAGGATGATGCAAAAAAAAACAACAAGAGCCCCAAAGACATAAAATCTCGAGCTATGCACTCACGTGCGAGTCCTAGTACGACGCAGAATGTTACGGGTCGTATACTACCGTAAAAGTGTCTTCGGTCGTTATACCACAGATAAGATTGTTATGCAAAATCAGTAGGTGAGCTCCTTCGTTTACAGAAGACTTATATTTGAACTGAATTCTGTATTTAAAATTGACGTGACAACATTCTATAATTTATATTATCTCATAAATTGTTTTGTTCAGCATGAACGTCAAAAAAAGAAAAAACAGTAATACAAAGGTGGTCATAGCTCGGTGGCCACTCTTTATATTATATATGATCACTAGAAAAATGGGTCTGATACGTTTGCCCGACACCATTTGCCCGACAATACATTTGACCGACACAACATTTTCCCGACAATATATTTTACATATTTTTACTGTACGTAATACTAAGATACAATATTTTATTATTATTTCATTATTTTATTATTAAGTAAGATTTTACAGATAGTAATAAAATAGATAAATAAAATATTATTGCATTATCGGTCACGAACAATACTGCTATTCAATATAAGATGTTTTCATTTTTTTCCAAACACAGACTTCTGTATATATATATAATACATATATATATGTATTTAGAAGTTCGTGTTCCCAATTATACCGATATGCGATCACAGTCTTCTAAGACCATGATGTATGCGATAAACAGATAAAACAACCGTAGGTTTTTGACGCGACGTTTGATAGTTCAGTTTCAGTGCAGTACAGCTATAGGTACATATTTAGTACAAATTCTATTTTTTTTTTCTTATTGATTTAAAAATATTATAATTTTGATTTCATTTCGTTTGATTTTATTTTAATTATTTTTTTAATATAAATCGGAAGATGACAAAAATTTGTGAAACTGTTTCATCAAATAGAGGTGGTATAAAACATTGAAGGTAACATTGAAGGTGACATAAATTTGTAAATAACATAATATAATTTAAAATAATATTTTATTGAAGTTTTGAATAATTTTTGACACATATTTATTTATAATACAACTTGATGTCAGAGAAATGTGTTATTATTTGTTATATAATTTTAAATGTAACATAAATTTGTAAATAACATAATCTAATAAAATATAATATTTTATTGAAATTTTGAATAATTTTTGACATATATTTATTCATACCTAATATAATTTGAAGTAGTCGGGCAAATGTAGTTGTCGGTCAAACGTATTGTCGGGCAATTAAAATGTCGGGCAACTGAATGTCAGGTAAGTGTACTGATCACCAGAAAAATAACAAAAAAGAATGGGTACATAAGTAACATATTGAGAAGACCGTTTTTACATCTATCAAGCGTAGAGAGTTTTCTACGCTTGATATTAGTATTTAAACTTAAAAGCAATGATAATTTATGCATTCTGAATTTAATTTTAACCCGAACTCTGTGAATGATTTCTTTATTAATTAATCATTAAAATATCAGTCAACACCATATTCCAAAATCCATTTCAATTTAATTAATTATTTTGTAAAAATAGTAATTTTTCCAAATTTCAAAAATAAAAAATGAACCGATAAATTGTTTATGTCCGATGCGCTGAGCGAAACGGTAGGATAATTTTTACTACTCAAAAACATGATACGAAATTTAAAAATAAGTTCACGATTATGTAAAATCAGTACGCTCTTCGCTCCGCTCAGCGACTAAATCGTGCAAATCGAGCAGACCATGTATCACAAAATTGCAAGAGGAGAGTGCAACGAGCTTATCAAAAAGTGTACAACAATTTATTTTTCTACCACCATGTTGGCCACCTTTGTGGAATGAATTTTGGATTGATTACGGATAAAGGTGATATAACGTTGCCTTAATACGGGGACGAGCGTTGTCTGGTTTTTAATTATCGAAAACAAACGACCACCTATAAGGAGTACCAGGAATTCGCAGTTGTAAGACCGATTCGATGGTGATTATTATTATAATCAAAAGTTATTTCATGCACGTGGTCACAAATCATTTTCGTGTGATGCTTAAACATTTAACGTTTTAGTGGGCAATTTTTTATTTTTTATAATACACTATTATTATTACCCTGAAATATAATAATAGTATTAAATGTTAACTTGCGCCCATAAAATGAGGCCAAGATAATCAGGCACGTATCAATATTATATTATGTCGTATTATGTAACTCTGCATTGTTCGTGCAGCCGTAACGACACCAATATTGCCCTCCCCCTACCGTTCCAATTCACAGTTAGAGTATCGTGCCTCGTCCGCAGGGCTAACCGAAAAGTGTCATCTCGAGTTAAGTTAAAATAGTTTCAGGATAAACGTTAGTCAAGTTTGACAACGACCGCCTACGTCTGTTTAGGTTACATTTGAATAATTGTATTATTAAAATAATCAAACAAGAGTCCATCCGCGTATCTTATAGCCGAATTATTTTTCCTATTCGTATTGTATACATTACAAGAAAAAAAAAAATTGAAATTTAATTCACTGTGAGTTCATTCACTTTTCCGTTTTTTTTAAGCGAGAAATGTCAGGTTAATAATAATTTTTGGTTAAAAATATTGATTCACTTTGTATAATTCTGACTCAACTTTATTGTAGTAAACTGGTTATAGTGATAAATTTGGATAAACAAATCCTTGGGCGATTCGTCATGCAGCTATCATTAATACACAATTAGAAACTTTTTAATTAATTTTATTATGATGTTTATATTTTATTGTAATTTGCAATTATTTATGGAACATTCTGTGCATATATATTAGTATAATATGTAAGATTAGAGTACAATCACACAAAAGTGAATTAATTTTGTTACTCTTCTTCGATTTCGACCACTTGGTGATACTAGTATTTATTATAGGTAAATTTCTACACGAATTTGTTCGTTTAGATGAATAATTAATTGCACATGGCTTATTCTGTTATTAAATAACAACTGTTAAACATATTGAAAATTATGATTATTGTATACTAAATAAAGCTTCGTTCATAATCATTAAATGAATGCCAATTTTTCAATTTATCAATCCATCTTTTATTCTTTTATATAGGTACAAGGTTTATTTTATCGTTTCTTTAAAATTTAACACAACCACCAAGAGTATCCCACATGAGGTGCGAAGAATACTCCAAGGTGCGAAGTACCTACTTTTTTATATTTAAGTTATTCGAATGTTTGAAAATTAAATATCCTTCAAAATTAAAATACAAAATTCACATATTTCATATTCATAAAATATTTTAGATAATATTACGTTATTCAATTTCTAATATTACGTTACGAGTATAACTTATTTAGAGGAAGCAAGCCGGTATAAATCGAAAAATGAAAAATTCAACATCTGACTGGACCAACCATCAATTTATCCATCCATCTTTTATTCTTTTATGTACAAGGTTTATTTTTGCCTTTTCCCCAGATCACTTACGGTCACTTTAATTTTTCTTATGCGTTCCAGAAAACGGCGAAAAAATGTCACTTTTACCCTACGGCCCTCACTGTTAACGACGTCTGATCGATTATAATATTATTATACTTCACGATGAATTGCTCTGATCCCATTTTGTTTGTTTTATGACAAGGGCATAGCTAGTTACAATATTTTAACACGTCATAATCCGGTATACTCGTGACGCGGTCAATGCAGTTATTAAATAATTTTAAGTTAAATGTGTCTAATTATTTGGCGATTATCCACACAGCAATAACTAATAAACAAATATAAATAATGTCAATATTTCAATATTATGATGTAGACAATTAACCAAGTAATAAAACATTTTTTTCTAAAAATTTGGCTATGTTATGGCCAGTGGCGTGCGCAGGGGGGGAGGGAGTTTAGGGGTTATATCCCTCCCCATTGCATTTTTTACCGTGTTATTTATTTGCTATAAAATACGAAACATATAAAATGTAAAATTACCTGTAAACAAATAGTTGGAAATATTTAGTACATTTATGACAAATGAGATAAGAAATCAATATGAATCATGTTTATAATTGATTATGAGTTTTAAAATGGAATGATAAAATAATTGAAGTAGTCTGTACAATGGTTGTAACTTGTAAATATATTTAGTATTTACAACTGAGGTTATTTTGCATATGAACAGTACCTAGTTATAAGTATTTATACGAAATTGAATATTAAATTTCATTGTGCGTAAAAAAAATGCTGTTAAAGTTTTCTGTGGTTTAAACCACATTATATTAAATATCATAAAATGAAGTCTTGTAGTCAGTCAAAATGTAATTTTTTTTTAATTGAAAAAAATATTCATAGGATAATGACATGAAAAAGTTTAAAAAGATTTTTGTTCTAATTAAAATTCACTGGGCATATTGGCGTGATTAGGATAAAAATTTAAAGAAGGAGAGGAACAAATATGTTTATTTGATTGATTTTGCCTCTCTTCCTCAATGAGTAATAATTTTATTCAACTTTTCCAAAATCTAGGGGGTTTTGAATGGTCGTGGGGGGATAATTCCCCCTAATTGTACCTGTGATTGGGTATAAGATTTATCGTCCTGGATTTATTTCCCACTCTACTTCCAAAATACATCCCCTCCCATAAGAAATTCCTGGGCACGCCACTGGTTATGACTTAAATTAAATATAATTTAATTTTTTTATATTAATATTAATACATTTTTCTCTATAGTATATTTTAAGTATAGGATATTATCCTAACAAAAGTTATTTGAAAAAAATTTGTGAGACATACGACGATAACAATAACAGTAGTAAAGTGGACTAATATAGTCAGTCCTAATCGTTGAAATAAGACAGTTAAAAACTCAAAAATTGTTGTTATTTTTTATTTGGACGTTTTCGAATAATAAATGATTCGTAAAATATATAAACCAGAAAATTATCTACTGTATAATAGTTTCTTTAAAAATGTTTCTTTTTAATTCTCAAAATTTCCTCCAGCAGACAAATTTGATATTGGTAAAATTGTTTTTCATGTATAAATACATAATGTTATAATAATCTAAATATTAATATATATTTATCCCTATACACTAATTATTATTTGTTTCATTTTATTGATTGTTGAAAAATAAATATAATTTGAAAATGCTTAACAACAAAATAATTTGCTACAAGAGGTGGGTGGTAGGGGTTATGATTTTGGACCCCGAACGATTGAGTTAGCTCTCATGCAATATATGCATTGTGATCGTATGTCGAAAGGTGGAGATAGCGGAAATTTTAAAGAATAAACTATTTAAAATGTTGGCCTCGGCCCATACGAAACATTAATCATATTTTAAAAATTCTGAATATTTTACCAACATTCTAAACATTTTGTGGCAGGACAGCGTCCGAAAGCGAACTTTACATATTAATTGTATTTTGAAACAAATACGAAGAAATTACAGGCTTATAAAAAATAAATATAGTATAAATTTGTATATATAGTTATTAAACCGTATGATATTTCATGTGTCTGCGGTGTAGTTAAAATCTGTTCATCACAACCACGGTATAGTTTGGTACATCTAGTAACCTTTTCTTTTTACTGTAATCAGATTTTCGTTTAGATTTTTAATTTTTTCAAGGAAGATATAACCTAATCTAATGCGATGGTCATACAATGGTATAATGAATGTAAACAAAACGAACCATTAAATTTGCTCACACGTATAGCATTATTTCTGTTTTGAAAATAATCTCATTTTTAATTGACAATAACAAAGGGAAATAATGCAATATTATTGTCAAAAAAAATAAATTAATTAATAAAAAAATAAAATGAATGCTCCTCCCAATGAGGTCTATTTGCGCTTGTGTTCTCTCTCATATTTTTACAATGTTGAAAAGATTGAAACTTGGGTTATCTTGTATTTGACGTATTTCAATGTTTGTGTTAAATTACAAAAGAGGAAACAGAAAATTTTCTACCGTTATAAAGACATAAATTAATATACATATTTGCTATAATATACCTTTGTAATATTGAAATTTTATACATTCATTAAAAAATAGTTTATATTTCTATTCAATTCAACGATTAGTACCACAAATATTAACTACTTTTCAACAAATTATATCCCAAATTTAATTCGGAGAGTATGGAGATTATGTACTTTTGAATTTCTCGAAAAGATCCGGTGAACAACTGTCTCTCTTAACTCCTCGTTTCCAGCGTCTCCGTGTGAGGCTTGCTCCCGAGTCCCGGAAACGTCATCGTCGTGTCAATCAGACTATTATATTCGCTCGCCACCATTTTTTTTCTTTTACACTCGCCTCCGTTCCGAAACGGCCGATTTCGTTTGTTGTGCCCGTGTCGTTTTCGTATCGCACGCGTACACAATAGCCGGTATACAACACATACGTAATATATAAATTACAACACCTGTCTGGGAAAAATACGTGAAAAACCGAAACGTGGAGAGCGCGAGAGAGTTAATCCCGCCCGTTCGGTCGGTTCGCGTATCGCATTAAATCACGCGATTAAAACCGCGCTTGCGTAATTTAAAATACGGACACGTATACGCGTCATTAGTGTTCCGCAGACAATTTGAAACCGATTAGATATGTAATGGACACGCGCACGCCTATGTGTGTGTGTGTGTGGCCACGCATGGTTTGTGTGTGTTGTGTATGTGTGTGCTGTGTTGGTGTGTATAAGTGGGTGAGTGTGTGAGTGTATTATGAAGTGTTGAGGCCGACGCGAAGGGCGTAAAACGGACCTGGCTGGGCAGTGTTTCCTCGGACCGCTAACGATCGTTTTCAATAGCCGTTAAATTCAATTGCTTTTCGAATGACTTTTACGCGGGATAACTTAAAGGTTTTCTTTTAAATTTATTTGTCTCTCCGCCCCTCCTCCTATATGTACCCCGGCGGTATCCCGAGGCAGTTTATGGGGACGCAAAATTATTGCCTACTCCCGGGTCAAATATTTCACCATTCCGGTTGATTAGGACCGCCTGATTTGATTTATTCTAATTATTTTTTATTTTTTTTATGGCCAAGTTTTTCTTCTCATTCCATGCCTACAGTTGAAATAATTCGTATTGTTCACTCACTATAGCAAACGCTTTTATCGAATTATTTTTGATTTTTTGAAATTTAATATTCTTTGAATTTTCGAATATTTTTCATCTATATGGTCACGAGACTATTGCACATAACCTTATCATATACATCAGAGGTTCCCAAAGTGATCTATATCGACCCCCCAGAAGCTTATTCTGACACTCAAGTGGTCTAAATTAGCGAAAAAATAAATTGAGGGTGCATGAGATATGAACAGGGGTTCATAATATTTATTAATAACAATTGAAAAATGTGCGTATTTCCCCGATATGAACGATAAAATCCATCATCGAAATAACAGCTAATGAGTTCTTTAATTGGTGATACATTTCTGCGTAAAATACTTACATAAGTCTACCACTGTTAATTATAAGTAGGTTCAAGTTCTGATGGTTGCCAGTGTTCTTACATGGGTACAAAAAATAATAATAAATAAATAAAAAAGAAAGATTGGAAATCAACGATTAAAGAGATTTAAGATTAAATTTAGGTAACTAATTTGAAGTCAAATATTGTAAATATACTATTGTACCATTAAAGGAAAATGTTCATCTCTCTAATTAAAATTATTGATTTTTTGTACATTTATTTTACTTAAAAATATAACTAGATTAAATTTTCATTTTCTATCGTTTTACAATTTAAAAAAAATCATAAAAAAGACAATTAAATTAATAAATTTACGAATAAAAACAAACTTTACTTGTTTTTTTTTTTTATTTTGAAATGTTTCCCTTCACAAACAACTTTATCCAAGTGAGCAACGTTGTATCATGTCTCAAAAATATTTTAATGATTTTGTAAAATGTAATGTTAGAGGGTCTACAAAAAACAGAAAAAATTTTAAAGTGATCTATAGGAAAAATAAGTTAAGGAACCTTTGATATAGACGTAATGATGACACACGGTTTAAACAGATATTTTCAACCTCGTTTTCGGTTAAATTTTTCAAACTACTGATTTATAAACATAGGTACACGTGCAAAGTTATCTAAAAATCCAGTAGCCAATTAAAATAATACTAAAATTCAGAAACGAAATTTTTTAATTTTAATATCACGTCGTATTTTCTACCTAATTTAAAACATATTCGTAATGTATTGATCGGTCGTTTTAAATTCGAGTTATTATTATTATTAATTACTCGTTACGACTATACAAAGTTCATTTTTTAGTTAACAAAACTTTTTTACAGTTTCGCTTTTTTCAGAATATATTATGATAGTTCAAGGCATTATAATTGTATACCGAATGAAACATAATGATATGATATAAATGGAGTTTAAATCGATGAAATAAAAATTAATTATATTACATATGTATAGGGAAAATTATAGTTTTTAGTACAAAATTCATAATAATCTATATTTATTATGTCGAAAATTTACTAGGTCACCGTGGTCGGTTATTAGTGGCACCCATTATTATTGGTATTATTCAACTAGAACGTATTTAACTTGAAATACCGGAAGCATATAAGTTGTTGGAAGTTTGAAGTTTGGTTTATACATAGTTGTGAGAAAGTTATAATTATAATTATTTCTATAAAAGTCTGAAGGCTTTTTGAAACTCAACAAATTCAAAATAACACGTACTTACCTACAAAAATTAAATCGGTAACGCACGGTTCTTTATGATGTGTCATAAAGCAGAAAATATGTTTCATAGTCGGTAAAGCCATAAAATCATAAAAACGTTGTTTACACGAGTAACGAACAGATTACAAAATGTCGGTAATATCCGGAATAATTTAAGTTTTTTTTTTTTAGATTAGTACACGGCTTTGTTATTTATTTTATATTTTTACAAGCGAAAGCATATTATTAAATTTTTTATAGGTACTGTCTAGCGATTGTAATAATTCATTGCACTAATTATCTCGACAGTATATTGACAGTGTCAAACAATGAGTGTTGTAGGAGGGGTTAAATTCAAAATACATTCTTCAAAACTTTATTTATTCAATGTTTTTTGACCTACATTTATCTGAGTATTAACTAGTATTTTAAACTGCTTAAATTCAAATTACAAACAATTAATAATGCAACAGTCGTTGTGATCAATGCGATCCAAATACACTGTTTTATCAAATTTGAAATGTAAAAAAAATTTTTTTTTAAAAAATGTGAAAGAATTGGCATTTTATTTGAAAAATCGGAATTATAATGTCGATTTGTGTCGCCTTATTAATCCATATTGGTACATATTATTTGACCTAATCAAACAAAATAAATCAACTTATTTTCTTTGTATTATCACAGAAATAATGTATACTACTGTACTAAGGAGGAAATTCATTATCTATGAATCTTGTAAATATAAATAATTGAAAAAGTTTTGTTTTTATACGAATAATTTCACTGTATGGATTCTGTTCAACTACAATTTACAAGCAAAACATTAACAGTACATTATTTTCTTATTTCATTTAAGTCGTCGCATTACACAGTTAATATGTTATTGTATAATTTTTTATTAAATTTTCGGATAATTTATTTTGTTACAATAAAAGAGATTTCATAATAAGTTAGTTATAAAACTTAAACGCTTATGCCGAGTGTAAGATTTGGTATATTGACGGGGAGGGGAGGGGGTTATACAAAATAATATTGTCTAAATGTACGACGATACCACATTGGAAAAAAATCCAGGTAACACGCCCGTTTCTGTTTACCAACTTTATAAATATATATATATATTTACGTATCAATATACGTAAGTAGTAATAATAGTAGTATAAATAGAAAAGAACTATGGAAAACAATGATACATTTTGGAATCCCACAAAAATATGTCAATTTAGTAAAAATGTGTAATGATAAGACGTTACTTAAAGTACGTTTCTTACAGAAATTATCGCCGGCCTTTGAGGTTAACTCAGGATTGAGACAGGGAGATGCCCTGTCCCCAACTCTATTTAATCTGGGTCTCGAAAAAGTTATCAGAGATTCCTATGAAGGACGAACAATGGAAGTTATTGGTAAAGAAACTGTTTTAGCATATGCTGACGACATAGTTCTTTTAGGGAATACGCGAGAAGAAATTACCCACTCGGTTTCTAAACTAATAGAAGCCAGTAAAAATATGGGTTTATGTATCAATGAAGAAAAAACTAAACTTATGATACTATCTAGAAGAAACGTAGATAATTCAAACCTGAATGTAGGAAGTATGACTTTCGAAAAGGTGGATAATTTCAAATACCTAGGAGTTAATATTAACAGCAGTAACAACATGCATACGGAAATAAAAGAAAGAATATCGAATGGAAATAAATGTTATTTTAGCATAAACAAGCTATTAAGATCAAAACTGCTATCAAGAAAGTCAAAAACCACACTGTACATAAGCTATCTTAGGCCAATAGTAACCTATGGATGTGAGACTTGGTCCACGACAAAAGATGACAATAGAAAACTTGCTATATGGGAAAGGAAAATATTAAGAAATATATATGGACCGGTTTACAATGACAACCTGGGAATTTATGAAAAGAGACACAATGAGGAGCTGTATGACCTGTATGGAAAACCAAATATACTCACATATATAAGGTGTAAACGTCTAGAGTGGCTCGGACATGTTTGGAGAGCTAATGGAGATGTATTAAAAAATGTTCTGATAGAAAAAATAAATAAGAAGCGTCCACTTGGGAGACCAAGAACACGATGGAAAGACTCCGTAGAAAAGGATATGAGACCAATAAATGAGCATGCAACGTTGGACTGGACTTTGGATAGAGAAAAATGGAAAGGCTTAATAGTGGCAGCGCAGGTCCTTAATGGACCGTTAAGCTGTTGAAGAAGAAGAAGACTTAAGAGTATTTAGTATGGGCATTGATTAATAAAATACTTGTGATTATGAAAATTTCGTTTGATAAAAAAAAAAAAAAAAAAAAAAAAAAAAAAAACGTATATTTTTAGAGCATAATAATTGTACTCTTTTAAGCGCATAAGCGCATGCATATCTAGTATTTTTTAAGAGCATTAAGTTCCGAGCCCTATTCACTACTTTTTTTTAAAGACGAGTAACAACAACTCACCCAACACCACCGTCGCGTCGTCGGTATTTTATGCATTATTATTGTTATTATTATTCACTGCTGCTGCTGCAGTTGTCGCGGCGCGCGCTGTGTCGTGTCGTCGTCGTCGTCGTCGTCGTGTGCAGTTGGCCGCCACCGCCGTCGCCGCCGCCGCCGCCGTGAGATGAAGATGCGAACTTGGACGCGGGCGCGCGCGCGCGTGTGCGAGTCCAGAGACCGCGGCGCGGCGGCGGTTGTGTCTCGCAGGCGCCTTTACAACACGCCGCGGCTTGGGAGGTAGCCCGTGCACCGGTCCGTGTGACCACCGCGAAGAAACCGGTTTAATCCCGGGCGGCCGCCGCCGCTGCGATACATCCGTGTATATCGTATAGAGTGGTCCGGAGCGCGCAGTCATCGTCGTCGTGCACGTTCGTCCCGCCGCCGCCGCCGCCGCCGCCGCGCGCGCACCCGATACCGCAGCCGCCGCCGCCGCCGCCACCGCCGCCGTCGTGACTCGAGATAGCAGTCAGCAGTACGCCGCTAACCGCATCGAACGTCATTTATTCGCCGCCGTCGTCGTCGTCGTCGTTGTCACACGGGCGTGTTGTCGTTTATCGCCGTTTTTATTGTTTTTTTTTTTTCCCCCATGCTTTTATTTTTATTTTTTTGATCCTCTTTGCCGCCAACGATCGTTTCCGCAGTGCCGTCGTCCGGATAATTCGCGTATAAATAATAATAATAATAATAAGTGTATACACGGTACATCATCGCCATTATCCGTCCGATACAATATACCTATAAAACCAATATAATAATAAAAATATTCGTAAATTTGACGACTCTCGTCACGTGTTCGTGTTAAATGTTCGTGAACACCAGTGCAGTGCAGCATCAACTCGGTAACTCGCCCACCGTCGTCGCAGACACTCGGCCGACGGCGATCCCGCCGGGCCACTCGTTCTAAGGTAGTACAAATCTTACTGTCTGAATGTTTTCCAGAGATAGATATTGTCTAAAAACCATCGATCATTAAAAACTTCCCGGTCTCTATTATCTATTCGCCAAATCCAAGAACAACTCACCGGTGGAGGGTGCACAATTTAGTTTTTCGAGATTTTGTTCGAAGAAACGGGAAAATGTGATATTATGAACATGACGTATTGTACCTGTAGGTATCTGGTATATATTTCAAATTTAAATATTTAGGTAGGTATGAAATAAGCAGTTTTTATTTTGTATTCATAGTTATTAATATTATTTAGTTAGTCTTAACTATAACGTCCTTTGACTGTGTCAGTTGTTATCAAAGCTTTTTCGAATAACGGAACATTTAACATTTTATTAGATTTTCATGGAATATGATTCAACACCGGTCGTAAATGTCTTAGATATCGATAAAAAACAAAATTTTAAGCCGATGAAACTAAAAATGACGTTTACTGATTTTTTAAATTTCGGCAGAACACCCGAAAACACCGGTTAAAAACCTCTGGACCATGTTGACAATAAATAGGTACCGTATTTGAGCAATATTTGAAATAATATATTTGTTTTTGTAATATTATTCATTCATAACGGTTTCATGGCAAAGTAATGAACCCGTACCTTTTTCGTTGGAACGAGAGAAATTTAACAGATTACTTTTGATATTAACGGTACAAGGAATCTATTATAGAACTCCATATTAAAAGAACGTTAACTACACCACTGTTAATTATACACACGATTATCGCGTATTCTCGAGTGACCGGAGTACAATAATTAATAATGAATAGTTTACATGATGATATAATATTTAAACATCCCCAATTTCTTCGGGAAGATTTTTTTTTTTTGCCGTTATAACGAAATCTTTGTCAAATACGTTTTGGATTTTGAATGGAAAGCGGTGGTTTCTGCGTTCTTCTAACGATATTGTGAATTTTTCAGCCGACCTCGTGGTGTAAATAAATACACGTCTTTGGTAGGTATCAAAGTTTCTGTTCGGTCTGGAGGGATATTCGACGACAGGATTCGACGTCCGGGATGCTGTGGAAAAATTGCGCCCGGAATATTAATTCGTAGATCGATCACGTTTTTTCGTGTGTAGATCGTGATGTGATTACAACGTTCGATCGTCTAACGGATTCTTATCGCGTTCATCTGTAATAATAGCGCGCGGTTTTCGCGGCATATGCCCTCGGGACCAATCGTCACTCTTTTGACACGCGTGCACGGGGCGGTGGTTAGCTATTTTTTCTTTCCTTTTTTATACCCGTTCATTATCGTCGTCGTTGTCGTTTCAGCTAAGTAATTTGACATTTTCGCGACTGTTTTTTTATACGTCCTAAATGTCATAGCACTCGGAAACATCATAATTTGATGGTCGACTCGTTTTTATAGTTTTTTTTATTATTATTATTTTTTGACGCATGCACCGAAATTGTGCATGTTTGAGAGCGTTCAAATTAAATTCACATTTTATCATATTATATTATCGTGTCATTATTAAAAATTATGACTTCTACCCGTCTCTAAACTGCTCATTAACTATGTGTTTTAATTTACATTGCAGATTAAATTACTGAGTTTCGAAATAATAGAGGTTAAAATTCGATAATAAAGATTCGGCGGTTGCTGAATGCTTTTGATCGGTGTTTTTATGATTATAAATTTCATTCGCAAGTGTGCTGAAATATTATGTTAATGAAGTATTCTCAGTGTAAAAGCAATTTTAAGAATGTAAATTTGCTCTGTACTAAAAGGTTTACTATAATGTACACGTAGGTCTAACTAAAATAATTTAACATCTGATTCTGTGGAAAAATTAAATATTTATACTGTGAAGTATTTTTTTTTTTATTTTAACTGTCATTAAAATATAATATATAGAAATATTGTACTTTCTCATTGATGGATAACGTAGGTATTGTATAGTTATTATATTTCTATAGATAATTATTGATACGATATACAGTATAATAATATTATAGTATTAAACGCATACTTTACATTAATATCTCTGTGTAAAATCGAAGCTTCTACTAGTTTTTGTACTTTTTGTATTTTAACTATATTATGCAGATACCTACATGCTAGGTAGTTATGTTTAATGTCGGAAAACAGATATTTCAGCAAATATTAATAATTGTTTACTTTCGCCGTATAGTCAGCAAAATCTTAGCCATGTTGTTGTTTGACAGGTGTCAATAAGTATCGTTTATTTATTTGGAATTTGATTTCTAGTCGTAATTGAGTGCCTACTAAAAATTAATAGGCGGACAGATCATTCAGGTGTGTATGCGCACGTCTTCGGGTTCGGGTGAAGTATTGTTGTTTATACTGTAATTATAATAATTGTGTCGTTTTGGCTTAACGGCCTGTAATTATATGGTCCGTGCAGTATATACGCGGCTAACCCCAAATTTCTTACGTTGTTCTCCGGGCGTCGAACGGATATAATAATAATAATATCAAAATAAACACACGCTAATTTGCGAATATGTTAAATGTTCAAACACGTGAGTTTTTGTAATTTTTAAAAATATATACAAACTACGATATTACCATATATTCTTCGACTCGTTAGCCATGTCGTGTACGTAGTGGTACGCGCTGGGCCGTCGCCGCCATTCCGGTTTCGTTCTAAATAAAGTCATTAAAAACAATAAAGCTATTATTTATACGAAAGAAAAAAAAAAACCAGTTTACCCAGACCCGGTAGTTCGCAACCCCTCAGTTGTTCCATACCTGCCTTCTGCTCGTTACAGTCTACGCCTAGAACACAATAATTATAAGTGATGTACCTACTCTTCGTTTTATTTATCTTTTTTACATCTCTTCTTTTTCCACTAGCTCTTTTTATATGATATTATTAACGTGTAAATAGAACTACAATTATTATGAAGTAATTATTGCATAAACATAAAGAGCAGTAAACAATATAAATATTGATACTATAAAGATATTTTTTATTTAGGAATGAAAAAAATAAAATAAATACCTAACCAAATATATAGGCACATCGTAATTAATATTCTTTTTTGTATTGTAATATATATATAGATATAACTTTAATCCAATAATTTTTATACAATTGGAAAAGTGCATTTTATTCTGTGTAATATTTCAGATAAATGTTTTAATATTTTTGTTATGCAAATTAACGTTAAAGTTTAATATATATATATAGTATATTATAGGGTTATTTGTATTTGTCGATTTCTTAATTAAGTTTTACCGAGTTTTGTGTATCGCCGCATATATTGTGCGAAGATTGTTTTTGAGTTCAGTTTTCTCAAGTTTTCGCTCGAATTGATGCGAAAATGTTGTTTGTAATTTATAATTAGTGCGTCCCTCTGTGTTATTGAACTAAAAATTGTTTGGTTCGAAAGTCTTTTGGTCGTTGATGACTGGCATAATATTTTATACTTAGGTAGTGTGCGCCGTTACAAGGAATTACTTGAAAACAAATCGAAATCTTTTTTAATTAATTTTCCAAATATTTCATCGACTAACGCGTTTCGGTCATATATTATAGGATATAAGTAGGTATTAAATAATACGTACGGTATCCACTAGTATATAAATAATAATACCGAACAGAAGAAAAAAACGTGTTGATATTATTAAATTTTTCACAACTGCATTTTTTGGTCCATGTATGTTTTATGTATGGAATTAAAATCCCATATTTATAATCGTCTTATATTTACTGCTACTTCTAGGAAATCCTGTTTTCCGTCATTTATATCGCGCGCTGGACATTAAAAACCAATAAAGAAACCGAATGTAAATCTGGTTTTGGCACGTAAATAATACGGCGGTATCTATATACATATGTATTGGCCGCGTAATGTAGCAATTACAAAAATTATATACCTATACCTACTTATCGGTAATAAAGTTAAGTATGGAAATGTTTTAAAACGCAGTTGACTGTAGATTTAAATGAAAATAAAAAACCATGCCGCATAATATAATATCTAATGCCGCTTGACCGACGGAATTCGAACGATACTCAAATAAATTGTGGTGAAAATCGAATCGTTTTGACAACATTATTATCGCGACGGGCGGTTTTCAATGCTCTTTGAGATGTCTATACGTGACCGTGTACCACGATTATTGTATTACATACTATAATACAATATATATATATATATATATATATATATATTGTAACCATAAAATGTTCCACAGTCGTGGTGAACCCGCTTGTCGGTTTTGTGTGAAATAATAATGTTAACGTGGTGGAATCGGATATTTCGTAATTCGCCATGTGTCCGACCCATGCGGCGGCGGTTGACATTATAATATAATATTTTATAAGAATGTCGCCCGAATTCTAAAAATCATTTTTCGGTGTGAATGGAATATAAAAACGAGCACCTACCGAAAAGAAAGAAAGAAAAAAAAAAACGATTGTCGGTTAAACGCTTTACAATAAGAGTAGTAATCGTAGTGGGTTGGCCACTACGGAGGTAAATCGTTTAAATCATCGGAGGGAAAAAATCTTTTTTTCATTTTTTTTTTTTTTTTTTTTTTTTATAAATTTTTTTATTGTGAGTTGCAACTGTTCAAAAAATGTATTGAACTTCGTAATAATAAAGCCACTCATTAATCTAACAATGATGTTTCCGATCAATTGTCGACAATTCAATAGGGCGGTTTTCATAGTTAACACATGTAATTCTTTAGAATATATTTTAAATAACAAAAAATATGACCCGAACAGTAGTTTTACAAAAACTACACGTGTTCAACAGGGTGAATAATTTTTTTCCCCGGAAATGTGGATTATTGTATTAATTTTTTTTTTTTTTTTGTATTATTTAACCCCCCGTCGATGTTGATAAACTTATGAAGTATTTATCATCGTTAATAGTTTTTAAATACAATGCTCTTTATATAATATCCTAGTATTCATAGTAGGTTTAACTGTATATTGTTTGTATTTTTTTTAAATATTATGAATTTATAATTTTTTTGCTATTTAAAATTTGACTTTATAAAGATAATCTATATTTTTTGCTCTCGGTGTTTATTTTGATGTGATAAAAATGATTTTTATTGATAGGTCATCAAAGTTTATGACTGCATACAATGAAAACTTTTTGTTAAAAACATGAAATACATTTTGCGTCGAGTCTATTTTGTTGCAAATCTTTTTAAGTGCATATTTTGTACTAGATATATATCAAAGTACAATGTGTAGGTGTATATATCAAATCACACTTGTTCCTATTGCAGTAATACTTTAACTCGAAAAAATTGGCGGCCGCATTTTCTGTTGGTGCTCGTATTAGAAACAAACACTTATAACTAATATAAAAATTGAAAGGATTTTCAGGAATATGATATCAGTTATAGATCAAATTTTATTTGTTTCTATATATTTTATTCTATATTATGTATAGAAACAATATTGGAAGCCTTGTAGGTATGTAGTGAAATTAAATACGTCGTTATTATAAAGAATTTTTTTTTTTTAACTAGATGTCCTGGCTTTGCTGAAAATACGATATTGAAACGAAAGAACTTTTTTTTTTCTTTTTTTGTTATATACTAAAGTTGAGAGAGACCCCTCTGTCGGTTATCAAATTTCCTGTGATTTACATACCTATACTACGAGTGAAATCTATACTATGATATACATATATGTAGTTCGTAACGACATAGTTATACGGCCGAATGACCAATATCACGACGATAGACGTTTAGAAAATATATGATGTACACTAGGTATATGCGTCATGGATGTTTGCACAGGTAAAAACTATATTTGCATAACGTGTTTTACCGTCGTCGTTTAATCTGCTTTATTCGTCGGTCTACATCCCAAGTTTATGATAGTAAATACTATAACAATACACTCGAACGCTGCATGGATTTATGGTTTTTGTTTTTCCATTAAATAATTCATATAATGTGCTGCTATAGTAGTAGCGAGTACATAAATTATTATTTTTATTGGTCATTTACAACGACGGTGGAAACGAAATGGGAATATTAAAACGAAATGCACGTATCATGATGAATGTTTAATATTAATCAACACGTGTCAGAGTGCAGCAAGAGCGATTTCTCTTTGAAACCAAGCGTCGTATTCTCGTATGATGATGTACAAGCCTACAGTACACATTATAATATACATATCAGCCGAGTGGCTAATTTAACACGTGTATCGTCTCCCGACGCCGACAGCTCAGTACTTTTCACACGTAAATTACAATTCAGAATCTTAATAGGTATGTCGCGTGTTGGACGGACGCATCGGTTCCCGAGTAGTATTTGGATACTCGAAACCGGTTAACGGTAACCCTACGATGATTGCGTTTAAAGCTTCCTATAAGGATTATTATCATTGTGTGTGAGTGTGTGTGTGTGTGTGTGTACGGTGCACCTACCTACCGGACAAATTATAATGTTTTTCGGTTTGCGTTTGAAAAATTTGATATAGTAGTATTCGGTTAAAAAATCCCGGAACAAAATATCCAATTTAGTGTCCTGTCTACCCTGTGAAATTTGCCATTATTAATTTAGAGAATATTCCATGACAAAATATAAAAAAAAACCAAACACACACACACACACACACACACACACACATATACATATATTTGAGTGCCACTTATTTCTTGCATTTCGTATTTTCTTAGAGAACCGGCGTTTTTTTATGTATATAAAAAAAAGCCGGACATACTTCGCACGATGGGTGTACTTCGCACAACGGGTAGTATTCTCTTGACGGGCGTATTAAATTTTAAAGAAACGATAAATCATTTCTTCAGTAAAACAATTCTGAACAAAGGAAATTAATAATATAAGAAAAAAATAAATTTTCGAAAAATGTCCAAAAATT
>JAIPRM010003488.1:7934-25939 GCA_025469315.1 Stegophylla sp. TES_Ste_2020
TAACTTATTTAAAAATCGACATGCATCTTCTCGTGCAAAAGACATTTTTATATAAAACAGTGAATTTTGTAAGAAAAACTTAATTATAACCTTTTCATATTAGACCCACGAAGTTTATTCCATAAAAATCACCTGTTAATTAAATGAAAAAAAGCCGGCCACACTTCGTTCCTCGGATAGGATACTTTTGGCGGGTGTGTTGAATTTTAAGAAAACGATAAATAACTTCTTCAATAAAACGATTCAGAGCAGAGCTTCAGTGGTACAGATAGTAAATAGTAATTGCAGTATATTAAACAATTGTTTATTCAAGATAAATCATAATTTATATTAAATAATATTGTATGTTTATTAATTTTTATGAAAATTCCGGTAAGTATCATATTTTATTGGTGTTTGTCAATTTTTCGACAGATTTTCCACGTTTTTGAAATAAGTATTGAGAAATTTGAAAAATTATTTTTTCTAAGTACCATTTGGGTGTGATTTTGGATTTATAGAAATACTGATTGAAATGGGAATTTTGTAAAAACATCTAAAATCCGGTTTATTTGTCGGTGAACTGGGTATAATCCTCGAATTCACTACGCACACACATGTAAATGTGTTTGTTCGATATGTAAATATGCATTTCAGGACTTCAACGATATCGATATATCGAGTTGTATAAATAATTTTACCCGGCGTGTATGATATTTTTCGGATTGACCACCGTGTGCTATCATAATTGATAGTGTGTATCAGACTGCACGAAATCAGAATTATAATGTCCATTGACGTCCGCGGGCCAAAGTATTTAAATCGCGTACAGCTCGGCGCAGTGGTGGTATCGCGTGTAAACACCTCCCCGTGCTTTTGCTACTGCACTTGGCTGTACGAATAAGTATACACACGTGTATATCAAAATAATATTACAATATTAATAATTATTGTACTGTGTTAGAAGTGATAATTTTCGATTTTTCGGGAAACTTTCTACGAATTTTCTGTTCTAATATTTCAATTTTCAATTTTTCCTATCCTATAATACGTTATTTATCCGGATTCGTTTGCAAGGTTACAGTATACAGGAATAATCAGTTTTGTACCGTTCGAATATCGAAAAATCCCTATTTCCTCGATACCACGCGAGAACGAAAAAATAAAAGAAAACCAATCAAAAATAGCCGTCACGCAATTTGGGTATGCAAATGTTTTCACTTACCGGTGGAAAAGTTGACCATGGGCACGTTGTTGGTGATTGCGTCGGCCACGTCCGTGTTTAGTCCGTAGATTTCGAGCAGCTCGCGGACCGTGTTCTGCGCGTACTCCTTCAGGTCGGTCGCGTCGTGCGGCTGATGTGGCAGCGGGTGGTGGTGACCGGCTGCTGCGGCCGCCAAGAGGTGTTGCACTCCGTGTGCGGCCGCGGCCGCGGCTGCTGCGGCCGCCTGGGCCGCGGCCGAGGCGCCGGCGGGCCGCTTGCTGGTGTCCGCGGGCTGGACGGCGCACGTGAGATCCATCGGGGCGGAACCGTCGTCGACGCGCGGCCGCTTGGCCACGGTGGATCCGCCGGTGCACGCGCTCAGGTCGAGTACGGCGGCCGAAGCGGAAACGTCGCAGCCGGTCGCCGGGGTCGACGGGTCTCCTCCGCGGCCCCCCGCGGTCCCGGTCCCGTTGTCGCCGCGATTGCCGTCCTCCGCGGTTTCTTGCGTGTAGCTGATGTTGCGCGGCTGAAAGTTTTTCCGCTTGTTTCGCGTGCTGTTGCTGCTGTGGTTGATGCTGTTGTTGTTGTTGTTGTTGTTGTTGTTGATGTTGCAGTTGTTCACGATGATACTGTTGTTGTTTTTGTTGTTGTTGTTGTTGTTGGACCGGAAAGTGGCCAAGCACACGGGCTGTTGCTGTTGCTGCTGCTGCTGCTGCTGTTGGTGTTGGTGTTGGTGTTGGTGTCGGTGGTGCAGTTGCTGGCGTCGGCGGCGATTGTGTTCGTCGTCCTCGTCCTCCTCGCGGGCTCGGTCAGCTTCCGCCTCCGAGTCCGTGTCCTCGGCCGACGAGTACACGCCCAGCGGTGGCGTTTGCACTTTGCTGTGCCGGGTCGTCGCCGCCGCCGTCGCCGCCGGTGCAGCCAACAATCCCGTATCGGCCATTGTCACCATTCAACCTGTGAAAATAATTACAATATTAATGTTTTGTAGGCGTATTTTTCATTTGTTATCACATTATTCTACAATAAAATATATTAATATCGTGTGCAGTAGTTATCACGCGTCGTAATATTAGTCACAGCGTCGAGCGCTAAAGACGCGATTTTTTATGCTTTTAGTCATGTCACACGATGGAATGCTAGTGAAAATAATTGGACGCCACGAAGATAGAATAAATAGTGTGTAATTAGTAGGTGTGCCAGCGCGTGTATCATATATGCACTAGTGTTGCGCAATAACCGCGAGTGTGACGCATATTATACGAATTCGCTTAGCGACATCGCGTGCACGAAATTTTTAAGTATAAAAACTGAAAATGAATTGATATGTGGTATCTTGTTGGTATACGTGGTTAAGTGTATACCAAAGCGGTTGTTGTAATATATATATATAGATATTCACGAATGCCGAACGTCTGTTTCTCTTCACTAGTCCTTTACCCGCCACTCTTTTCCTCGTGGCTCCATCTCAACACTTCCAATCTGCAGTTAATCAACTATAAATGGCGATTATAATATTTGAAATACATTGTGTGATACGACACGAACTCCGTACACCGGTATACACCGTGATCAGAACCAGATTGGCACGTAGTATACCGTGACTCTGGTTGCGGGTACCTGTAATAATAATAATTCGCCGCAGAGATCGATTTGCACTGCACACCATCATTATTGTGAACCCGAGTGATTCACCGGGATAATTCGCTGTGTTATTGCATCAGAGTTTGTACGTGTACAATGTATATAATATATTATATATATATATCATATGTGATATTGTGGCGAAAACGACGACGTCCACGGTAATAATGACGGGCAACACAACACAACACAATAACATAGATATAACGACAACAACAAAATAAGATACACGAAGAGACAATGGCTAGCTGCTGCTGTCGACCAGTGCGCGTGTGTCGTTGTCGTCGTCGTCGTCGTCGTCGAGCCCGGCGCCTCGACAACGGGTATACGACGTCATGTGTAACACGTAATAATATAAAGTCTAGATTTTTATTTTGTCATTATTATTATTATTATTATTATTATTATATTATGACGGTTTTCTCGCGGACTTGTTGGCCGCTGCTGGCAACACGATCGACCGATCGCTTCCGGCCATCGGTTCCCGCGTGTCCTTTTCACGGCAGTGGTGGCGTCGCGCCCGTACTAACTGGGCACAGGCGCCCGCAAAATGAGAATAATGGGGCACGTATATTATAATAATATATTGTTAACCAGAGACGTGGGAGAAGATTTCTCGATGAGCGCGTAGTGCAGTGCACTAGTCCCATGCACCGACGACCGTAATAAGAATATTATTTATTTTTTTTTTCACCCGTGGCGCCGCCGATATTTCGCATCGCATTCGGGTCCGCGCGAAATGACGCCACGTACACGTAATTACAATATTAATGCATGTCCGGTGACGTAGTAACTATAGGGAAAATATTTATTTTTGGAGAAGGGTAGGAGGTTAAATAAAAAAAAAAAATTCCGGTCTTACACAAACAAACCGTGTTCCTTAAATATTTTACAAGCGAAAATAAATAATATAAATATTTTCAGGTATATTTTGACGACAGTTACAAATACAATAAGAAAATTACAAAGATATTTCAGGGGAGGGCGCGTTACTATTTATAAACCGTTAACCCATCCTCCCTGGTTAGTAGTGAAGTAGATGAGCGGGCGCTTCGGAATTCACGCGAGAAGATATTATACAATAATATAACAAATCCCGAATGCGAGACAATACGTATGCGATTCGTACACGACGGGAAAAATCAAAGTGGTTTTATTTGCGCGTTATATATTTTGCCTTTTTCGACGGTTTTCTGCATTTCATGGTAGGAAGTATATTTTGTCGTATATAAAAATAATATTTTCCGCAATACTCACCGGAAACGACATTTCCCTTCCCTCGCAAAAACGTAAAAATGTGTAAATGCAATTTGTGACGACGTCGCCGCCGCGAAATCGAAGGATCCACCGACGACGAGACGTGCACGGTGTGCCCACGCAGCGTTAAAAATACGTCTGCGATCGAGCGAGTTCTTGTAATGCGAGACGTGAGTGGAAAAAGAAAAAAAAACTAAACGAATTGAAAATTATAAAACAAACAAATCGGAAGAAACGGCACCTGCTACACCGGCTGTGATATATATATTTTTTTTTTTGCTGATCGGAGTCTACTTCCATATTATAACTCAGTACAATATAAATACATCATTGGTATTCTACAAACTGGAATTCGCCAAATACGACGAAACAGGACTTGACACACAGCGCGCGCGCGCGTTAATTAGTATTCTCGGGTTGTCCACGGTATGTATTTAATAATAACGGATTTCGTTTTTAAAACCACAGCAAAAACGACGAAACATTAATCGAATTTCTAGTGCCCGATAGTTGATAATCGATTTTTAAAACGGTATAGACGAGGTGAAAGCTATTACAGAAAAATGCGGGCCAATGTATAATAATAATAATAATAATATACGTATGTTATTCTGGTTATAATCGTAGATTGAACTGTATACAAAACGGAACCTAATATATGAAAACGTTTCTGAGAGTAAAAATAAAAAAAAAAAGAAGGATTTAGCAATAAATTTAAAAGGTCAGACCGAGGGGTTGACAATGATCAGGTGGGTTTGACAGGAGTCGTGGAAAAGGAAACCCCCAACAGAATCATTAGTCACACACGAGCTACTTATGTGTGTGCCCATCCCCCCGTGCTGAAAACCCGTATAGGTCGCGTAGGAAAAAAACCCACGCCCTGCAAATCAATGAACCGTGCCCACACAATATCAGTGTCTTTATTTTGGATCGATTTCCTACCCTCTCTCTACGGTTGCAATTTAATATCACCAAGAGGGATAACCACTTAATAATTCACATTTTTTATTATTATTATTATTATTATTTTTTTTTTTTGGTGATCAATATAAATAAATACTGTAAACAGATGCAAAACAGACCGTCAGGGACATATTTATATTAATGCAAAATATAAAAAAAGGGTAGAATTCGTGTGTATATAAGTGTGTGTGGTTATTAGGCGGTGGTGTTTCGCCCAATAAATGCATTATTGGTTGTATGACTATAATATAGAGGTATAATAATGTACATATTCACATGTCTGACTTTTGTAATTGTTCGTTTTTGTTTTAAATTATTCAAAATACATTTTAAGTTGGGTTTCAACTAACCTTTTTGCACTCGAATAATAAAATCGGGTTACCGGAAACGGAAAAAAAAAAATAGAAAAAAAATATAATATATATATGTACACTGTACACTCAAAGAATAACAAAATGAAAAAACGGGCTGACATCTGGTTACCAATAATATACAGTTGCAGTGTTTCCTCGGTTGTAAGTAACACAGTCGTAATATTTTACACTCATGAAAAAATATTTAAGCAAATAAATAAAATTACAATAATTAATGCTATAATATTACATCATTAATAACGAAAATTCCGATCGAAATTGTTTCGAGTCTAATAAAATACTATTTCTCGTCATTCCAAAAGGACAAAATCGTATTAGTATTGTTTTATTAAAGAATAGATTAAATGTGTTCACGAATAGATTTAATGTGTTCTGTGGTTTTATTATGGCACCTATGTATGTACATATATCTAATTATTAGAATTTTATAATGTATAGATATTTTCATCAAATATTGCGACAACTGTACCTCCAAAACTGTGTAGTAGGTACAGTCTGCTGCAGTAGTACTTATATCTTCATAGATAATAATATATATAAATATAATTGTGAAGTAAACAACTGAACTAATTGCACAACAACTATATTTGCTATTCAGTGAGATTTTGAAAATGTTGAACATTTTCCCATTTCTTTTTCGAGAGTAAAACATTGCCGACCTCCACTGCAGTGCATACGGCGCAGACTACCTTAAGACATCGCACTCGCGCGACTGAAGGACGTTCTTTTGTGCCCGTTCCCACAGTGTCTCATTGTGTTTTACTGGAATTTCCAATCGCCCTTCTTTGCACACACGCGCGTGCGTCCTTGTTATCCGCAGTTTTATAGTTATAATATCCCATTTGTTGTGGGATTCGGATCTCGCGAACACTTTCCAATCTGATTCGTGTCCGTTCGCGGAGAATAACCCATGTATGTCCAAGTAATGCACAAAAAACTACGGGATACTCGTGTGATTGAAAAACGCGTATTACCGCCATGTGTTAACCGACGTCGGGAGCCTAGTGTAATCGAAACTAATAAAAAAAGGAAAAAAAAGTCGTAAAAAAAACTAACGAATTTCGTCGAAATTCTAACTTTAAACGGGTATAAAAAAAAAAGTTGACTAATGATTTTTGAGATTTTTTCAGATCAATTAGACATATATGTCAGTGAGATCATATTCAATTTTCAAGTTTTAATATCAAAAATCAAATATTTTATTACATAAAAACTAACAAAAAATGAAAAATTTCCGAAATTTTCAAAATGCCGTACTTAACTCAAAATTGATCAAATCTTTTTGAAATTTCTATGACATGTTATCGTAGCTATTTTTAGTGGTTGGTGAAAATTTCAAGTCCCTAGCTGTATTTTTTTAGAAGTTATGTCAAAAAGTAAATTTCAATTTTACGGAAATTTTGGTAATTGTGTATTTTGCCGTTTTTTGTCAATTTTTTTTTCAGTTTTTTCATGTTTTTAAGAAAAGTATTGAGAAATTGGAAAAATGACCTCTTTAAAGTACCATATAGGTACGATTCCGGTTCTACTGATCGAAACTTTTGAACAAGTATTTCTATACGAAAAAGTGTTCACAAAAAGAAGCAAAAAAAAAATTAAAATGTGGCTTGTATACGACATGGCTACGTGTAAAGGTCACCGCAACGACATAGTGCGAGGGCTCAGACCAATATTTTGCCGTATTTTGAGTGTAAACGAAAAACAAACGATTTGCGCATAAAAGTTTATTATAACATAATTCGAAGCACAATATGCACTGAGAATATTTTATTTATTAGTTCGTGTGCCATCTTAGCAACATACCAGTGCCTGGTGGAATGTACGCACACGGGTGAGATTATTTTAATGTCTCGCGAGAATAAAGAGCAAAACAAACAGAGGAGTAGGAGATAAAAAAATTTATTTAATTTACACGCATACCCATACTTAAGTACACAAAATTCTTCCGGAGCCTGGTGTACTGAACTCGTATTCGTAAACAAGTATCGCAGGGTAAGGAAATCGAGTTTTTACTTGGTTGTCGAGTACGTATGATTTTTTCTTACACCCACACGTGATCTTAAGTGCGTATGTATATATTTTAATAAAAATGTGTGTGTGTGTGTGTATTGTATTCAGTATTACAAGTCGGTGTACAGGTGTGTGTGAATGCAGAAATATAGTAACGGATCTCGAGAGAGCAGAGAAAAGATGCGTTCTCTATAACGTCTATGTGTACATATAGACGTGTATAATAATATTATTATAATGATTTACACATAATTTTACGTGTAATGAGAAATATTGATTAATTTATCGGAGACATTAACGACAGTGCACGAAGGGAACGCAAAAGCCTCGTACCTTTGTCGTACGCCCGTTTGCAATACAATACCCCCATACATACCTACAATTATAGCTGGTTGCGGGCGCGCGCCATCGTATCTGCCACGCACGACTCGTAATAATTGTAAGTCTTCTTATAGTAATAATAACGATATAGTAAATCTAACAACGACAACAACACGATAGTATAATAATATAATATATTATAGTATAGTAGTAACAATAATAATAATAATAATAATGATATTATAAAACCACGAAATGAATATGGAGTCCATTAGCTCAGGCGCCAGCGAACCAAACGGGCCGATTGGTTACGCCGCAATCTTCCGGTTGTCTAACGCCGCCGTCGTTCACGCTCGGAACGTACATAATATTTTGTATATATATATATATTATATTGTGTTGGTGTGTAATCGTATTATTCTTTTGTACCTATAGTAGTAGTAAAAGTGGTAGTAGTAGTAGTAGTTGTAGTAGTTGTAGTAATAGTAGTAGTCGTAGTAGTAGTAGTAGTAGTAGTGATTTGTCTTTTTGTTCAACATACAACAATGTAGGAAAAAAAAATAGTGTATAGAGTATATTTTTTAAATTATATACGTGAACCCCAGAACGGGCCCTGCCAATGTCCGGTCGATGATGACGTATATTACCTATATAATAATATATTGGAAAAGTGTAGTAAGCATAAAATATATTATAACCGCACGTTTGTAAAATTGTATATTTATCCCCTATCGTCGTCGTATGGACTCGCAATCATAATAATAATAATGGCAATATATGCATATGAGATAACGCGAGGAGTTTCTCATATTACTCGGCAGGCAGTCGTCGTGTGCACGTTGAAGTCGGATGCAGGAGCGGCAGCGGCAGACCTGTATATCATGTATATATGTCTAAATGCATTCGCGCTCGCAAAATCTTGTGTACACACACACCTCTATAATAACACGAAATCGCTAAACAGCACGTCCAGTGTTGCATTTAGAATATATGCACCCCGGGACGAAATAATTTTACCACCCCCCCCCTCCCACTAACTTGTTGGTAGTCTTTACAGACCTTCCCTCTCCACCCTCAATAACAAAAAATGCGCCTCTTACTTATTTCGAATAACATTTTAAAATGTATATTCTAGAGTTTAACAGTATTTATTATTTCAGTGTTTTATTCAATTAAAAAATTATACCAAATAATAAAAGTTATATTATGTTATGTAAGTTATATATATATATATTATGTTAAAATGTCTTACTTTTTCATCCGCAGATATAAATAGCCAAGGGCTAGAAATGTCTTATTCTATGTAATAAAAAAAAACAAATTTGAACGAGTCACATAAGAAGATAGTCAAATGAATATATTTTTATATAATTAGAGATGAATTTTTTAAAAAGAAACTCTAAAATGTTGGTGCCCCTCAAATCATGGCGCCCGGGGCATTTGCCCCTTTCGATCCCCCTTAAATGCTCCCCTGAGCACGTCTTACGCCCGCTCCGAAGTTAAAAACCGAGTTTTAAGTGAAATGAAAAAAAAAACCCTGTTTTTCGACTACAGTTTATAAAATATTATGCAATATTATGTACCCCTTTAGTTGTTGTATATAATATAATGTAGGTACAAAGATCCGTGACATATTTCGTTGTGCCAATATTGTGTTTCTACGTGAAATCGTCTCATATTTGCGATAAACACTCTGTATAATATACGGTCAGGCACTGGACCGGCGTTTTAAAGCTTTAAACGGACGACGTAGAGGCGCACGCTCGTTTGAGAGTTTAAAGTTTGTTTGCACGGTACATATGTTATTATAACATTATTATTGTGGCGTGTTGAGAGTCGGGGGGGGGGAGAGGGAGTATTACTTCGTGCGCGTTTTAATAGCGTCGCATCGTGATGGCCGCCGCATCATTGGCAAACCTCACTCGACTTTAATTATTATCCGAGTAATGAATTTTTTTTTTTTTTTTTTCAGGGATATAAAATCGTTATACGACCGCTAGTCACTCGGATCGTAAATTAAAACGAAATCGCACGGAGGAATGTGTTCGTTGTTTCATGTTGCAATTCATACGCATGCGCTCGCGTTCGCATAATACAAGTCTGTGAGTCTACTACTAGGGAGGTATAGCATTTAACTGAAAAAAAAAATATAAAAATAACACGATGATCGCTATCGTTTGTAGAGATGGTCGTTATTTGTTGATGGGTACGCGTATGCCTTATATATATATATGTATATATAATGTGTATATACACACGTATATTAGTATGTTACATGTATTATGACGTATAAAATACACGGAATTTTATATCAGTGTATTAATTATTGTAACATCTAAACGTGCAACTGGATGAGACAGAAATATATTTGAAAATAATAACAGTGTACGTGAGTCGCTTTCGACGCGTATGATAATAATCACCTTTGAGAGCGATTTTGGATTTGGATTTGATTTCATAATGTGTAAATACAATAATTCGAATAGCAAGAAACTGTTGTGATTTGTGAATACGTTTTGGACGTTATTTTAAACACGTGAACAGATTATTTGCACACATATAATACGAATATAATATTATGATATGCGCGTAGTGAAATGACTCGACGCTGAAATGTCTCTCTTTATATTCGCCTGACCAAAAATAGCGGTAAAATGAATGATTATTATTTGCACGTGTAAACGGCGATTGCGTTATGATTATACGGATATCCTATATTTGATATCTCAAGCAATGATATGAGAAGCTACTTCAAATTTTACCAACTTAGACGACACTCAACTCGTCATTGCAGTAATATAGTTTTGAAATGCAGTCATGACGTATGCATGGTTATTGTTTTAAATCCTGATAAGCGGAAATTTTCGAAATTTATCGGTGCTTATATTGTTACGACCGCGACACGAGTATAATATTTTTATGAAATAAACAATACTTAAGCGACAATAGACGACAATAGAAATTATTCTTAAAATACGTTAAACGACCAAAAAGTATAATAATATGAAAACAATAGTTGTTAAAAACACATTTCGCGAATAATACTGGAAACACAACGCGACGGATGTTTTACACAAAACCAATATAAACATTTCCGCCCGGGATTGTACGTAGAGGAAAGTCACCAAACACACCTACACAACGTCGACGGCGTTATGTAGAACAAAGATTTTACTGTATTTTTTATACCATTATACAGATGTAATTAAATTCCCGTCATATTTGAAGACGTCTGTGAACAAAAGAACAATAATAAATCTTTGTTTTTGACAAAAAACCATAATAATTAAGATTCCCCCGGTTGGTTAAGAAGAGAAGAGAGAAGATAAAGAAAACCAAAAAAAAAAAAAATAATAATAATAAAATAAATAAATACGATGAAGGAGTGTGTCTGCCGGCTATCGTCTCGTACGAAATGATAAATGACCTCAAAAAAACACAGTCTGCCGGCCCACCACAGTATATATCGTCTAAACAAACCCGGCTCTGTGTTGTATTCTTTTTGGTATTTTACCCGAGTTTATACGCATCATATACGCCAACGAACGAACAGCGCCCGAACGTGCGTGTGTGTATACAAATTATTTTTTTCTCTTTAAATTTTATTTATTTTTATTTTTTAATTAAAATATGATTAACGAGCTAATGTTATAAGAACAACCTCAGCGCGGACCCGAAAAATTAGTGCACGCACGATAGATCCATCGCGCGACGTCGGCGGCGCGGAGATCATAATGGAATCTAATTAGCTTCAAGGGTATACGTATTCGACCAAGATTCATCATTAGGAACGTTTAAATATTATTACATTATTACGTTTTAAAAACGAATTTCGTCCAACCCGTTTCAACGTTTATACATAATATGTCGTATTGTACAACATTATAAATATATATATATATGTATAAGAATATATTGCTCATCGTAGAAATTATTATTACTTAAGTTAGTATTACTTTATTTTTGTGAGAATAGGTATTATGCACATTTTTCTCGACTTTGGTGACTCATACGTGCGCTGTGTATTTCGTGCTTCCGAAATTGACACCGGGCTTTACGGCGCTTTTCATTAAAAATAATGACTCATATCGAATATTAGTATTTACGATGTGTACCGCACGCCTTTCTCACTCTGTTTTACTGTAGGGAAGAATTAAAAAAAAATAAAAAAAAATTGAACTCCTATTCATATGCAAACACACACACACACACACACACACACAGAAGTGAGTACCCCCAGCACACGTAACGAGTTCTCAAAGAGTATTAAAAAAATATATACCCCTTCTATATTTTATTATTGCTATTGTGTTTGTTTGTCGGTAACCCTTACATTCTTTTTTCTTTTTTTTTTTCCTCGATAAATATACATAGAGTTCCCATCGTCCGTTATTAATATTTGCATAAGTCGACCGTATACGGACGCCATTTTGGAATCACAAACCCGTTTTAAGTTTCCTTTTGTTTTCCTCCTTCCTACAATTTTTCCCGAACATATTGATCACGGTCAACTCCCATATTATAATCCGTACATGTCACCCGACGTCGCAGCGCCCGGTCCCCCTATATAATCTATATATCATACTGCACGGCGGAGTGATGGCGGTGACGATTCAGTCACCCTAGTGTGCGACGTGGCCAGTGGGTTTTTTTTCATACAAATGTGTCTGTTGGACTCGATCAGTTTTGAAATCAATTAGACATAAAAAAAAAAAAGTGCATATTAAAAAATTACAAAGAACTGCGCAACACAGCCAAACGAGCTCGAATAATATATGCGCGCGCGCGCGTGTATTTGGACAGTGGGTGCACGCAGAGACGTATATAGGGGGGGGCCAGAGGGGGCTTGGGCCCCGGGCGGTAAAATTTGGAGAGTATTTTGATATAATAAGAAAAGTTATTTGACTGATAAAAAAAGTAAAAATTATAGTGATAAAATTATTATTCTGGTAATCTTTTGTATTTTAAATTCTGAACGAAGTGAAGAAGCTTATGTTTTTACAATGATGTTTATTTTTTTTCTTTGTCTTTCTGGAAACATTTTTTCGTATAGAAATACTTGTCCAAAAGTTTCGATATGTATCTCTATAGAACCGAAATCGTATCCAAATGGTACTTTAAACAAGTCATTTTTCTAATTTCTCAATACTTTTTCCAAAAACAGGGAAAAACTGTGAAAAGTGGGTGTTTTTTTTTTTTTTTTTTGACCTGGGGCGCAAAATTCCTAAATACGTCTCTGGGTGCACGCGTTTGGATGTTTTAGCTGTCGTCTCAAGTCACGTCGACGAGAAAACTTCACGTGATCCAAACGTCTCTTCTGTTAAGCGTGCACGATCATCGATCAGAAAAAGCGTGTCCGTGGACGCGTCCTCCGGTGACGGACGGTAGCGCGTGTTGACGGTTACGCTATAATTATTGTACACGCGACAACGTATACGGACGAGAGACCGCGGTTAAGACAATAATAATAATAATAATAATAATAATAATAATAATAATAATAATAATAATAATAATATGCTCTAGTGTGCTGCTCGTGGACACGCGAGGCACACAGAGCGTAAAAAAAAAGAGGGAAAAAAATGGTCGACATTAAATCCGGTCGCGTAGCCAATTCATAGAAAACTAATATAATCTCGCCGTAATTTAAATGCGAGTAGAAAACAAAATAATAATGCGTTGAACAAACTTATCGAATCTTTGCAGGTTTATATGTACGAAATTAATGCGATACTAATGCAATCCTATTATCGTGTCTTATAAATTACTGTGCTCAAGCCACTGCTCGTACCGCAACCGGCGTGCGAATACAAAACGGCGAATGATTGGTGTTTATTATAACGTTGTATTTCCGCGCGCTATATTTTATTACGCCGCGAGCGCAAAAGACATGACTTCGCCACAGCGAAGAGGCGTCATAACACCACTTACACGATTACTACGTACAATATCACTAATTTATTGGGAAAAAAAACAAACAGCAGGTAAATAAATAACGGCAATTATTATTCGTACAGGTTTTTTTTTTTTTTTTTTTGTACGCTCAGTGCACCTAACTCCAGTGTAGCAGACGATGGCGCTTCGCTTCGTGCGCGACTTATCACGTTCGACGCCAAATCGTCGTCGACTGCCATCGCGGTTTCACACCCACATATACCCCCCTCCCCTTCACCGATTGTACATTGTTTTATTTTTCATAACTGAGCATACGACGTGCTCACCACGTCCGTTGTTCGGTGCGCATGGCGAGCACACTGTATAAAAACCTGCGTTTTATACGCACACGCTCGCACATAACTAGTGCGTTTATCGTTGTGTCGTAGACGTCGCCGCCGCTAATTATACCGATTCAGCCGACCGCGACGTACGAAATATTAATGTGCAGACACCGCCGCCAGGTTCTTGTGATTTTAGTGTTTTGTTTTTTTTTTTACGGAAAAATTAAAATGAAAACTCGATTTTCAAAACTGATATTACCGAGTGGCAAGTTCTCGTGTCGTTAAAATTGTTCGCCGAGAAAAATTATCGCCGATAGAGTTTGAAACACACACACACATACGTCATGACATCATTATTATTTATATGTTTATTATATTGCCATTGCGTCTTGACGTATCATTATCTGTTTAACCGTATGATTGGACATATTATAGTGATGGATCCGGTTTTTTTTCCTCATTTATATACGCCAGTAATCGCCGGCGGTCTAAATACATATAAAATATGCGTGTACATATTATTATTATTATGAATGTACGAGTATCGACCGCTCGTGATTTCATCGAATTCTCGGGATTTCGCGTAAAAAGCGAGCGGGCGCGCGCGCTCACCGTCAAATTAAAATCTAAATAACACATAACACTTCGCTTATTTTATAAATACGTAGGTAGGCACATATTACGGTAAATTGGTGGCATACGTTATAAATGCGGTAAACGAGTTTTAATTTTTTTTTTTAATTTCGTTAAAAGCGCGAAAACGTACTCCCCCTCTTTTCGCGTATAGATTAGGATCGCCGCGGGAGCAAACAATTAATACGTCAATAATGGCGGTTCATGATCGCTACGTGGATGACGAACTATTTGGAAATAAAAACGGATATCAAGGTTCCGGGCGACGCGCGATGAACAGATAGCCCAAGGACCGGCGCGATGGAAAAAAAAAGACTCGAGATGTAACGTTTGTGCGCGTAATATAGGTACGTATATATACACATTATTATATATACATATATATTTACGAATAAATATATTTTTGAATGAATTTGTTTTTTTTTTTCTACGTTTTGTATAAATGTCTTTGTGTGTGTGTGTGTGTGTGTGTGTGTGTACCTATCAAAAGTGAAAGGATGTAACACATTTGTTATGTTAATAAGATTTATTTAATAACCGACGATGCTTGGTGAATATATGTAAATGCACGATTCTTTTGTTGGGTATTTACAATATTTTCGTGTAATCTGTGATAATGAATGCAACGCAGCATCCGACCCTATTTAAAATATATACGTTTATATAGCGTTTGTGTGTGTGTGTGCGCGCGTGAGAGTATAAAATATATTTTAAGACAAAAATATTAAAAGAACACACGGATTCGACTCATTGACGGTTGCACGTTTCATAACCGGATCGCAATGCGATCCTAATATACCGGGGTTACCCGCTATGTTGGTATTATTTATTATATTTTCGAATATACGATTGGGTTAAAAAACCGTAAATTTTTCTTTACCCGCGACGCTCGAGTTACGTTACATTTCATGCTTATATATTATAGTTCGACAAATAATAATATGATCCGCGAATAATAATTATATTACCGTGTGCGCATTCGTGAAATTATACTGTGTAAAAAGGTACACGTCGCTATATGCACGTAAAACGACTACAGAGGAAAACATAATAATCGTTAAAAAAGTTTAATAAGATATTCAATAATGTACTTATGCCATAAAGATTTTCGGTTATTAAACACCGTCGCGTCCCACCTCTCTCGGCTATCGTCCGTCGTAAACTGTTTTCGACGAGAAATCGTGCGCTCGTAAGAACTCGTATTTTCCCTCGGACACGCGAAATCCAATATAACCATCGACGATATCGGTTCGTGTACATTTTAATATAAATCGAACGTTACACTATCGATAAAAACCAATATTATGAAGACCAACGGATGTGCGCGTAAAAAGTAAAATACGATAATAATAATTTATTATCGTGCGAGTGTTCGATAAAAAAAAATGTACGTTCGCGGTCAGCGGTCGAACCGCTCGCGCGAGATCTGTACAACGAACCGGGGGAACGCTCGCATTTTTCAGCGTATTCGAGAAAACGTGACAAGTTGCTGATTGATCGGAGACCGGTTGCAGACGTATAATGTGTAATATCGCGCCGAAGGTCACGTCAGAATGCCGAAATCTGAAATGGCCAACTCCCCCCGAGGGGGGGAATCTGGAAATATTATTAATAATTTAAACGAAAAATACGTGTATCTAATGAGCATACGGTAGTTTTGGCAAAAAAAAATGCGAATATATCGGTATAGGAACGGCCTTCGAAAAACCCAATTTCACCTGTATACGCCTATTCACGTTTACTACTACCTATAGACATATTCCGATGCGTTTTTTTTCCTATTACTCTGATCGCGTACAAACTATATATTATAATGAAAATATTTTTGCATTTATCGATTTCTATTAAATTTTCATTTAAAGCCGAATCTCATATTATAATATATTATCTATTCGTCGGTGGCGGTTATAATATTTTTTCGGTACTCAGAAAAGCCACCGACGATTACGATACACGCACTTCAAGAACCAGTACCTATATGCTATACAGACCGCGGCGCACGCGTTCGTACCTAATACATTGTCGACTATGCATATAAATACCTATATACGATAAAAGTAAAGCGAATTTTATAATGCTGCAACAGTAACAGCAATCGCTGAGGAATAAACAAGAAAAATAAATCTGACGTACACGGGCGATAAAAGTCGTTATTATCTATTACTGTTGTTATTTATTGTATCGATTGATATACGTACAATGATCGCATTATCGAAATATCGTTCTATTTCCTTCTCATTTACAATGCGTATGCGAATTCGCGCGGACGAGAATTTGACCCCATACCAGCATATTATAATATTTTACAGTTCACAATATACCCATAGGCTATAGTCTGCATTGATAAATATTATATACACGTGCACATATATAAGTACGTGTGAACATTAATGTACATAATATCATATACCTGTATACCGTTTTAAATCAATATATACGCGCAAATTATTTTTTGCATATATCGATTCGAATTCGCAGCGGAATTGCTGGCTGGAACAACAACTCGCATATTATTATATGTGGTTTGAAAATAATTTCGTCGTGTATACTGCAGTGTAGTTTTGCACAAGTGAACGGAATATAATACCGTAGTACACTGAACCGAGCGCAGGTGGTGCCTGTGCTCGTGACTGTTAAATGTGACGACGACGACGAGACCGATGAAAAAAATCGCCGAGAAATTAATCCCCGTAGTGTAGCCGTACGCGATAAATCTGCAGACGAACGCATAAACGATATGTTATTATTGCGTATGGTGGGTATTATACTCTATACGCTGCTGCAGGTGCTACTGCAGGAGATTAAGGCGCGACGGGCGAGGATCCGAAGACGAGGGAAAAAGATTGTTATACCGACCGTATAATAGTACGTACATAAAATTGTGCGTTGCTGGTAATACGACGCGAGTCTCCGATCGTGCAAAACGAGTGGGACGATTAGTGTGTGTATACGTCTCTTATATATAGGTAGTCGATACTTACGATAAGTTGGCGGCAGTACTGAAACTGTGCAGTCTCACTGTGGACTACGGTCGATAATGTAAACGCAAGCTTTGAAAACTCACCATCCGCTCGGTGTAAACGGGTGTATGAAATTCTACGTCCGACAGAAAAAAAAAAAAATAAATAAACGAAGAAGTCTGTCATTATTTTCGTCGGTATCGTTTTAAGATTCTGAACGAACTGAAGAAGCTAGTGTTTTTACAATGATGTTTATTTATTTTTTTCTGTGTACAACTATTTGTATAGAAATACTAGTCCAAGAGTTTCGATCAATAACTTTTTGAAACCGGATTTGCCTCTAGATTGTATTTTAAAGAGGTCATTTTTTGAATTTCTCAATTCTTCATATTTTTTTTTTTTTTTTGGAAAAAAATAACCAAAATTAGACAAAAAAGACTCGGAA
>JAIPRM010003489.1:0-25932 GCA_025469315.1 Stegophylla sp. TES_Ste_2020
TGTTTTATTTTCTTTCCTATACGCATTTCATAATTTTTACGTTTTGGGTATACGCCGTATACCCTCCACTACACCACTGTATATATATATACAGAGGGTTTCCTAGTACGATTTGACAAATTCAATAACTTTTGTTCTATTGATTATTTCAACTTTTAAATATATATTACAATATCATTGTTCTACAATAAATAAGTAAATTTTTTTTTTATTTTAGTACCCACATTTTTCATACTAGAAATTTTCTACAACAAGTTTTAGAAAAAATTCAAAATAGTCTTTTTGTAAATCTGATTTTTCTAATGAATTCCATCAAATTGCTAATTTCAAATGGTTATAAAAAAAAGATAACTTACGATTTTTGAGATTTTTTTCAGGTTAATTAAACATGTATGTGAGTAAGATCATATTAAATGTTCAAGTCCTAATATATAAGTTTTATGAAATAAAATCTTACAAAAAGTAAAGTATAGACAAAAAAGCTAGACATATTTCGCACCACGGATATTATTCGTTCCTCGGATCAGATACTCTAGTGGGTGTGTAGAAAAGAAACGGCAAATCATATTTTCTTCAATAAGACGATACTGAACGAAGGAAGTTAATAATATAAAAAAAAAATAATAGTCGTCATTTTCTACACACACACCAAAAGTATCTGACCAGAAAAGTGAATATAGTGGTGCGAAGTATGTCCGGCTTTCTTGTCTATATTTTACTTTTTTTTTATCTAATATTATATGAGAAATATTTAAAGGAAAAACAGTTTAATTAGAAAAAAAGTGTTAGAAAAATATCCAAAATATTTTTCTCACATTTTCAACATTTTTTTTGCTCCAAAATATTTCTCATATAATTGTCTATCTATGTTTAAATTTTCATAAAGTTTGGATCAAAAAATGATGGTTAGTTTGTGAAATGAAGTTTGGTAAACTTTTGGGTACTTTTTCCCCTTAAAAAAAAATTGAAGAATTGAGAAGTTCAAAAAATGACCCCTCTAAAGTACCAATTAGAGGCAAACCCGGTTTCAAAAAGTTGCTGATCGAGAATTTTGGACTTGTATTTCGATACAAAAAAGGGTTTCCAGAAAAGGGTAAAATAAAAATAAATATCATTGTAAAAATATAAGTTTGATATCAAGAGAGGAGATTGAACACCCTAATCTCCTTCCATGATTACGCCACTGTAAGCGATATCGAAGGGCGCTTGGAGTAAATTTGAAAATGTATTATCCATTGTTGCGGGTCACGGTAGTGTAAACACGTTAATTGGCACAAAAACATACCCGCAAGTCCCTCTTCTGAGGGAAGGTAAATAATATTGAAAACTATTTGTGCCATCCGAAAATGTTTGCTTAGTTGCCACTGCGGACAACCGGACCCCGTCCCACGACGTTTCGGACAAAACGTGACGCCGTGGTACCCGACCCGTTACGGCAACGGTGTTCGAAGGGGGAGGGGAGAGGCCGTGGGTACGTCCTGTGCAGGACAGTCGCTATGATTATACACGGCGGCGGCGGCGGTGGCGGTGGTGACTACGAGTTTGCGATTTACGACGAGTTCTCGTCTCGACTACGATAATCGCGGTGCCAACCGTGCCGGCTTCGGAGTTCGAGCTCGCCCGATCCAGTTGGTCACATTGGTCGGTGATCGTGGCCGCCGGCTGCTGCGCCGCGGTTTTGACGAGCACCTGCCCAGGTCGTAGGTTTTTTTTTTAGTGTTATTATTTTGTTTATAACAACAATAGGACACCGCAGCCGCCACCAGTCCCCGTACACAATATTATCGGTTGTTACACCGGCACACAGCCACGAAATCGTGTTTCGAGACGTCTGGTGTGGCGCTGCTAAAAATTATTATTATTATTACTATCAACGTTTTCGTACATAGTACACACGATATTACGACATAATATTGTTAAACACATATTTTCATATTATTATTATTATTATATACCTTCGCGCGCGGGCACTCCGCCGCCGTCGACCTTCACCGCCAGTCAAACAACGCGCACTGCCGTGGCTAACCCCTTCTCCACAACGATAGCTCGTTCGTGATTATAATATCATATCACACACCGCATACTCAAGCGCACGCGCACGGATGCACACGCTCGTCTTCTGCAGTAGTGCTCGTCTCGCTGTTATTATTATTATTATTATTACTATTACTATTATTATTATTATTTCTACCATTTATTATTACTATTATTATTGTTGTTATTATTATTTTTCTTGTGGCCATCCGCGCGCTTCTTCATTGTCGCCGTCATCCGGCTTCGCCGCCGCCGCCGCCGCCGCTGTCGTCGTCATTGTCACCCGAAATTTCGTCCCTCGTCGCGTCCGTTCGTTCGCTTCGTCGTCATCGCTGTCGTTTCCCTTTGTTGTCGTCAATCCCGTCCGAAGTGTGCGAGTGTGCTTGTAGCTGGCCAGAGCTCCGTCATTGCCACACGTCCGTTCCGCCACTATTCGCTACCTGTGTGTTTTCGTACGCCGCAGAATCCTTGAGCATCCACGATGACGATGATCTCGCCAACATACGTTTATTGTCCTCTGACTCAGACAGAAGAACACGTTGAGTATTTACTTCAGACGGAATAAGGAAATGCTCGAGTGGTTAACCAGTGTTCATCTAGGTAGGTAGTTTACGTCAACTCACCATATTAAGCTTCTTCTCTTGTGTTCGCAATCATTGTGTTAATCACACGTATTGTATAAATACAGTCAAATTCGCTTATAACGATCTTCAAGGGACCTAGAGAATCTGATCGTTATAACCGAACTTTGTTATATCCGGATCATAAAATGTAACTTGATTTTTTTTGAAAAATTGATTTATTAAACAAATTTTTTACTTCTATAATTTTATTTAGGATTACATATTTTAACATTCAAGGTATTTATAATTTTTAATCAAAGTAGGTACATATTATATTTAGTATATGTTTACAAATTTGTTTGAAAAATAATACATTATAGTGGTTTGTAAACCACTATAATTTGAATAAAATTTTTTAACAAAATTAGAAATATTGTTTAACGCCACTGATACTTCTGGCGTGTTTATGTCACTGTTACCCGAAACAAAAGTACGCACCTGATCAATATAAAAAAATACATTTCCCAAATTGAGGGTACTTTAAATACGGTTTGAATAGGAAAACATAAAGAATTATCGCTTTGAACAAAATCGAATTTTCTACATTATATACTTATTAGTTATTATTAATCGTTATAGGCGATTATAAAAACCAATTTTCGTTTCAAAATAACATCACTATATCCGGATTATCGTTATAACCAACATTGTTGTATCCGAGTAATAGTACTACACATAACATGAAACCAACCAAATACATTCCTTGGAATCATTTTACACGGTATATCATTATATACGGCATCGCTATAAGCGAATTCGTCTGTATGTAATTTCGTGAGCTGTTCTGTAATCTAAATACTTTTTTCTGCACTAATAGTCATCTTTATTATTTGACCTGTACATTTTTTTTTCCTGATGAATTCGTACCTACCTACTTTTATTTGTTCTTTTTGCTTATCTCTCAGCCGTAGAGTAGCTAGTTAAAGACGACACAATAATTCTAAATGAATGTAGACAATTATTTATCATCTGTACAATGCCACTGTATAAAAAATACTGATGTCTTATCATTGTTTCCTGGTTTAGCAATCGATTTTCTCTTGAAACATGTATCCATTGAGTACTGAAGTAAATGTAATGAATCTATTCAAAACTGTAAGAGTGTACAACTCTTTTGGTGGTGTTTTGTAAAAATTCTCATAGCTGGAGCATAAACATTGTATTAAATACAATTAAAAAAATAGTTGATAGCTATTACTCTTTCACGCGCACAGGTATCCTTCTGTTCTGAATTTTTCCCTGTCACAGTTTTAGTCATGTGTACCTTCATCTGTCAAAAGTTAATTTTATTGCTTATAGGTACATACATTTATGTTAGTATATAAACACTGTCTTGTGTATTTATTTTACCTGTGTTTATTACTTTTATTTTACTTATTTAAGATCTGCTACCCTTAATCTACTATACTTGATAATTAGTTTATACATTCAATCATTGACTGCTTGGTAATTATTACATAATTTTAACACTATTAAACACAATGTGTATGTTTTTCATTAAATAAACCTTTTTAATTTCTTAACTATTATATGAATATAGGTATTTAGGAGCTTAATATTGTTATCAGTATTTTAATTTGAATGGGTAGGTATAATGTAACTTAATTTTAAAAGCAGCTTAAAAAATCATACAAAGATAGGTACATACACTGTATAGGTAGGTATATTGGAAATCAATTAAGTACAATAGGTAGTACACAATAAATAAATTAGAAACTAAATTTTATATTTTGCACTCTAAATTTACATGAATACATTTTACTTGAGATATTCTTTGAAGACATACCTACCTAAATTAATGTTAATCTTATAATAAAATTAAATTAAGTACATATTGTGATGAATTAATTTAGACAATAGATAAATATTTGTTTTATCTAGTAATTAATAATAAATTAAACAAGTTTGTGGGTAAAATTGAAAAAGAGTAGGTGGGATGCCTGTGAGTCCTCACATTTTTTTCACAGACATATTTTATCCCTACAGGTACCTTTTTATTTTTTTACTTTTGAAAATGATTTAAGTTTTTGAGTTGATGAAACTCAAAATTACTATGACTAGAGATTTTATTGTCATAGTTATATTTATAATTATACAGAACCTATTTATTTTTATATTTGTACAAGTATTTTGTTTTTATTATTTCTATGAGCGTGCGAGTTGACACCAAGTTTGACACTTAACATTTCACTTTTTGTGTGTTGTGTGAAATTTTTTTATTGAAGTAATAATATTATATCCATTCCCCACTTTTGTACAAGCTTCTCCAATCACTGGCCATAGAATTATATTTTAATGCTGACTCATCGAGTATGCTTCTTTTAATCTTAAATACCAAGAATAACTACGTCACTTAACTATAATACATATACATAGCATATATAATAATATAATATTTAATAGGTACTATGTCTGCAATTTTATTTTTATCTCTTTTTAATTGGTATACTTATTCTGGCAGTATAAATATTTGTTGTAAGCAATTTTAATATGATTAAAATTTGTAATTAATTTTTTAAATTACATATAGCTACCTAATATACAACAAATTAATTCATTTTTATAAATATTATAAATTATTTGATTCTTATGTATTGTTCTTTAAGAATTTAATTTAATTAAATAATAACCATGTTTAGTTGTGATGTAAAATATTTACATTTATTATAAATTTCAGTTAGATATAATAAGTTTCAGTTTCATTGAATGGTTAGTTAATAAATGATATAGGTACCTAGCGAAATACTAATAAATAAGTATCATACCTACTTAATTAAAGATACATATATACATACATACTGACTGTAAATATAATACAATAGGTTTATAATAAAATGAAATATTAATTTTGAAATTATTTAGTAAATAGGCAGGTACATTAAGTAAACCTAATTAAGATAATTTTTTACTGACTGTAACCCATAAGTGCAAAATGAAACCCAAACATGACTCAAAAGCGCAAAAATAAACATCTCATAAGCGCGAAAAAAAAAATCATTGTTTTAACATCCCAAAAGCGCAAATAAATTTTACTAAAATATAAATCAAGTTTATTTTATTAAAATTGTAGTTATAATTTATTGGGCTTTTACAGTTTTTATTAACATGTATTATGTACCTATTAATATTATTATAGTGACTACGTTAAAATTAAATACAAAATTTGAATCCCACAGTTTTTAAGTAATTAATCTTGGTGATTTGTTTTGAAATTGTGTTAAATTATTATTTGTTGAGCTTGTAAAGTTATTATTATAAAACGTATTATGTATTATTAACATAATGTGTAAATTTCAAAATCTTTTTTTTCGTATTCAATTACAATTTTTCAATTTGTCTGTACTAAGCTTGTCCGAGGTGAAACATGTCACATTTAATTTGTGCATTTGAAAAAATACGCAAAAATCCATTATGAGCAGATAATTCAAAATCCAAAATTAACATTTGATGTTATAGTTTGTTATTACAAACTATTTACTTAAATGCTTATCAACGGTTATCATACTTTGTTACGATAAAATACTAAAATCATTTTTTAAATAAAAAAGTACAATATATTTAAGTAATAAACTACTAAATATTATAATAAGTTTTAAAATATTAAATTTGCACTTTTATCCTACTATCAAGGTACAAAAGCGCAAATCAATTTTGCGCTTATGGGCTATTGGTAAAAATAGACATTTTGCGCTTTTAGGTATCACTGTTTTTACCTACATTTAATTCCCCTTATATATACTTCTATAATATTATTGGTATAAATTAAATTAGGCTTTTAATTTAAAATGGTGTTTTATCTTCCTATATTCAATTTATTTTTTTAAATTAACTAGCTATTATCATTTCATATTTTTAATTTTGGGATTTTTTCCTCTTTTATTCTCATTATTTATTTATTGATTTTTTTTGATAAAAAATTTAATTTAATTTTGTTTTGGAGTACCTACCTACTAAATTACTTATTTCTTATTATTTAAATGACTTATTGATTTAATTACTAATGAAGTAATTTTTTTGTTTTTAGTGATTCAATTATGGACAGACATCAGAAAAACAATTATGCTCCAAGCTCATATGATAAATCAAGCCCAGAAAATAAAAACGATAAATTACTATCAAACATCGGTTATGGAAGAATTTTAGTTAATTCAGAATCAAGCATTATGAATGATAGAGTTTCAGATTCTATGAATACAAATAAACCGTCTGTTTTGACGGATCAAGATATAAATAATTACATATTAAATTGTGTTTCAAATTTAAGAGTTAGTGATCAAAAATCACCAACACATTCCAAATACAAACCAGTGGATTATTCTAACTGTATAGATAGACCACCAAGTAGTAATTCTATGGATAGTATGAATGGCTACAGTAATTTACATTCCAGCATTGATCAAGGTAAATATTCTAGAAGTAATATGAACAATATGATGTTAAAACCTTCTTTATCAAGTCCACCATCATACAGCACATCAAGCAGTAATCGAAACTCGCCTAGTCCTCGTGCTAGTATTGGGTCAATTAGCCATGAATTTAAATCATCACCTTTGTATGAGAATGTTGATTTTTATAACGGTAGTCGTTCATTAATTACTCCTACTTATTACCATCAAAGACCTAGACCGGGTTCACATTCCAGTGGCGGATCTCAAGACTCTAGACATTCCAGTCCTCGAACTAGTATAGTTTCTTGTGAAGGTTCATCTTCATTATATGAATCAACTTACCGTAAAGCACAGCCTCAAGTTCCAGTAAGCTACCCCAAATATATACCACCTATGGGAAAAGAGCTTCCTCCTTACGAAGCACCACCTGTTTATGAAACTTTGTCAGAAACTAAAAATTCAAACTGTTATGAACCAGCTAAACCGGGGCCTCAAGTATGTACACAATCTATTGATCATATTGGTCGTTATCCTATTCAACATGTTATATCATATATAAAACCTATACCTACTACAGTTCCACAAGCAATCAAAGCTTTTTCTGATTATGGAACTCAAACAAATCCTCATAACATGAGATCATATAATTCTGCTAATAATGTCAGTTACTGTCAAGATCCGGTACCACCACCAAAGCCACCGACTCGGCCACCTTCTACATCATCACAAATGTGTGTAGTTGGACAACCGTCACTTGCTGAATCTAGATCTCAAAATCAACGTAATACCAAGCCTAAAATTTTTCAAACGGTATCAGCATATCAACGAAACTCACCACTACGTCACAGTTCAACACAAAAGCCGCCAGTACCTATTTTACCTATGAAAATGAAACCATCTGCTAAAAATCTTCTACCGTATAATGTTACTCCACCACGGCCAATGGTAATTTATTTTATGAATTTCGAAAATACCTGATTTAATAATAAATTTCGTCACTGATTTTCGTAATAAACTAAATAAATTTCTATTACTATTCATTAAAGATTTACTGATTTATAATATAATAAAATATCTCTACCTAAACATTAATTTATTAAAAATTTATAAATTTGAAATAAATATTTATATAAAATTAATTTAAATTAGATTAATTATCTATTAATTTATTATTATTATTATTTATTTATTTATTATATGCATTATTAATTTAAATTACTCATTTTAGTTAGAAATGCTGAATTCAAAAGAATAGTAATACTATTAATGTAAGTTCATTTTAGTGTATGTTTTTGCTTTGTTTATATTACTTATAATTATTAATATTTATAGTTTTATGCAAGTGAAACATGAAAAAAAATTCAGATAGGTATATAAATACTAAATCATTGAATGTTGTACAAAGTAGTATTCTGAGTATGCTCTGTATTAGGAGTGGCCAAGCGTTAAACAGTTAAAAAATAGAAATATATCAGAAAATAACAACTTTTTATTAATTTTTTTGATTTGTTAAATAAGTTAGATTACAGATATATAAAGGTTATATAAAAACTATCAGATGATAGTGTGCCATTTTAGGTACATGTGTCTTAGGTTGGCCACTCATTGTTACTATGTACATTGTATGTAATAAAATTGTTACATTAAAAGATTATACCAATTGCATTGTAAAATGTGCACAGAAAATAACTTTATATCATTTAACTGTAATAATATGATTTTAATTCAATTCATAAGTCATTTCACATATTACTAGTTAAAATTTTATTACCTAATATGACATTTTTTTTTTAGCTTTTGTTATCATTAATTTTAATATCTAATTTAAACATTTTTAATAATTACAGGGACCAACAGAAGCAGAAAAGAAAATTGAAGAACTAACTAGACAGCTCGAAGAAGAGATGGAAACTCAAGAAGTTGCTATTGGTGGAGAATATTTTGGTTAGAATATAGTAAAATAAAATAATTTGACTACATGTATTTAATTCAATTTATTTTATATAGGAATATGCCATACTTGTAATAACAAAGTGACTGGTGCTGGACAGGCTTGTCAAGCAATGGGAAATTTGTATCATACCAATTGCTTCATATGTTGTGCTTGTGGCCGGGCACTTCGTGGAAAAGCTTTCTATAATGTTTATGGAAGAGTATACTGTGAAGAAGATTATATGGTATTCATTTAAAAGTTCTAAATTTATTTTTAAATGGTATCTTGTATTATTTGTACTGTCAATCATTAGCTACATAACTTTTTGACCTTCTGATTTTTATTAATAATTATATAATCATATATTCAAAGTAATAGCAAAAAAAGATAAGATAAGATAAGATAATATGTAGATAATGAATTTTGTGGTGCCCGTATTTAAACTAAAGGCAGAGAAATGTGGAGATTAAGTATAAGTATGAGGATTTGGGAAATCCTTATTGGAAAATTGAAATTATATTTCAGGCTTAGATCTTTAACTATGGATGAAGTTATGTACCAATAGTTAAAGCACATTAGCTATGGTTGTTATTGAGATGTGCTGTGTGCGTTTGTTTAATGAAATCTGTTGCATATTTATCCAAATTACTCTCCATAGTTTTTTTTAAATAAAATATTTATAAATATTGTTAGACTAAATGATTAAGTTATTTATATTAACTTAAATTAAATTATAATTATATTTATTTTATTAGCCTCTTGAATATTATAACCGTCTCTTTTATTTAAAAAAATAAATAAATATGTGATAAATAGGGATGAGAGTTTCTAGATATCGTATATATTTATCTTTGTTTTATATTTATAGCTAAATAAAATGAAGATCAGTTACATAATTGAATGCGTCCATATTTATGATTTTTTGTTTTTTTGTTTATTATGGTAATTTGTTTAAAATTTTGCATGTTATTGATTTTTGTATACATAAATGTATTTTTAGCAAAATGTATGCAATAAAAATACATACAAAACAAATTTACTATTATTACTTTAACTTAGGATAGATAAATAACCTTTAACAAGAACATAGACAGCATTATAATTTATAAAATTATATTAATTTGTAGTAAAAAATTAAAATTAAAAAAAAAAATACATGTATTAAAAGCACACTCATAAAATGTACCAAATTAATTTAATCACAAACGTTTGATTCAATATATCACTTATTTTCTCATTATTAATAAATTGATTAATTTAAACAAATTTTCATGTTATAATATGAATATTATATAATAAATAATATAATAATACTATATATCTAAAATATTAAGAAATATTACATACAGTCGAATTATAGCGATGCCGTATATAACGATATTCCATGTAAAACGATTTCAAGCAATGTATTTGGTTGGTTTTATATGTTATGTGTAGTACTATTATTCGGATACAACAATGATGGTTAAAACGATAATTCGGATATAGTGATGTTATATTGAAACGAAAATTGGTTTTTGTAATCGCCGATAACGATGAATAATATGTACATTATTTAGAAAATTTGAATTTGTTCAAAGCGATAATTCTTTATGTTTTTCTTATAAAATCGTATTTAAAGTACCATCAATTTCAGAAATGTATTTTTATATTGATCAGGTGCGTACTTTTGTTTCAGTTAACAGTGACATAAATACACCAGAAATATCAGTGGCATTAAACAATATTTCTGATTTTGTTAAAAACATTTTTTCAAATTATAAACAATAAAATTTATAATTTGATTAAAAATTATAAATACCTTGAATGTTAAAATATGTAATCCTAAATAAAATTATACAGTAAAAAATTTATTTAATAAATCAATTTTTCAAAAAAATCAAGTTGCATTTTATGATCTGGATATAAAGAAAGTTCGGTTATAACGATCAGATTCCTTAGATCCCTTGAAGATCATTATAAGCAAATTTGACTGTACTCTTAAAAATATTCAGATTTTTCAATATATTTTAAAGATTAAATGAATATATATTATAATTAGTTAATATTTTTATTATGCATTTTTATATGATTTCAGTATATTGGTTTTCAACAAACTGCTGAAAAATGTTCTATATGTGGACATCTAATCATGGAAATGATACTGCAAGCTATGGGAAAATCATTTCATCCTGGGTGTTTTCGGTGCTGTGTTTGCAATGGTTGTTTGGATGGAATACCATTTACTGTAGACATTGATAATAAAATTTACTGTGTTGCTGATTACCACAGGTAATTTTTATATTATTTGCCTATATTTTACATTTTATATTTTAAATTTGAATAGTATCTTATTTTAATCTAAATCTACCTATTTATATATTCTATTTTTTTTTTTGTAAAATAATCAATGGGATTTTTTTAAACTTTTTGTTCATTTTATAGTTTGAAGCATTATTATTAAGTTACATTTTTTAATATCAATTCATTAGAGTCTTATTTTAAATATTTGCTTAGATTCAACTATTGGACTATAATAAACACTTGATAGCAATACAATTTTAGCCAACAGTACAAACTAGAAATATCCATTCTGCTTTACTCCTGACATTTTTTTATTCAACTTTTGTCTGTAAAATATTAGGACAATGGATAATTAATTATGTATAATATAGTAATCTTATAAAGAGCACTTGAAAATTATAGGAGCTTAATTAGACAAAATATACTTAAAAAAAAAAAAAAATTGCATTTTGCAAATAAAAATGAAAAATATAACTTATTGTTTATTTTTTATTACATGATTTGTTAAAAAATAAAAATGAAAAACATTATTAAAAATATAATTTAAATTGTGGTAGAAAACTAATTGATATATGATATTTATTATAATTAAACAATATTACCTGTATATAGTATTAATCATTAATTTTTAATAATTTTGATGATATAACTTAATAAATAAATTTATGTTTTTTATACTTTAAGTTGTAAATTAATATCCAACAATGACAATGATTTTAAATACATACCAGCCTATTTCAAATAATTGAATATAAAACACATTCTTATGATAATACTACACCAGTATGTGTAGTCTTTGTCTTGTCATTGTATTCAAGCAAGTTTTGAGCATTTTAAATTGTTATATTTAATGCATTTATAACTCGCTTGAAAATTGAAATATGACAAAAAACTCACATACAATTAGAAGTATAAACTCATGTCGAAGTTATATAATAGGTCACTTGACTCTAATATTCAAACTGACGTTATGGAATTAAGAACCTCTTAATAGAAGACATCTCAAAAAACGGATGTTTTTATGGGAATAGGGACATTTTTACCACTTAGGAAAACCTCTAAATATTAGACACTATGGCATTTAAATTTATATTGATTTTGATAATTATTATTGTAAATATAGAATAATTGTAGAATGCCTTAATAAATATCTTATCTAATGCATAAAATTACCATGTATCAAAGTCTTAAGCTAGAGTAATTGTCTTTTTAAATAAATGTTAATTGTTATCTTATAATTATTTCTGTTTACATTTCCATTAATTTTTACTTACATATATCATAGTTTTAAATAATAATATATACAATTAATATTTATTTATTTATTATTAAAATAATAACAAATATATATACCTATAATCGTACTTAATAATCATTAAAATATAAGTGTTATAAATATTATTTAGCTATTAATTTCTTCGAATCATTTTCTAGAAATTTTTTCTTTTCTGAATAGTGGACACCTCTAAATAATGGTCAAAATTACGTGGATTGAAAGTGTTGGTGTTTAGGGGTTTTGCTTTATTTTTAAAATATTTCCAAATGGCAAATATTTTTAATAATTAGGAGTTGGCTTTTCTTTGTTATACATTTTCTTCAATTTTCCCACCACTGATTTTAAATGTTTTTATCAATGCTCTGGATTTCTATGAATTTCCATGAATAATATAGGTGAGTTATAAAGTATTTGATTTCCATCTTTTGGTAAAGTTTATCATTTGATGTCTATTTTGATATTTTTATGAAATTTTTGATTTTTGTTACAATTTTGGTGAATAAGCATAGTCGATGGGATAATTGATGTAGAATAAATTTCTGAATACATTTTTATCAGCCTTTTAGGCTTAATCATGTTCCTATATTTTTGTAGACAATCACTAAAATTGTAACAAAGTTCTTAATGTTGCAAAACGAATTTAACAAACTTTGTTTATTTTTTATTTCCCACTAAAAAACCAGAACATGAGAATGAATATTCTCAATATATTAACATGATAATGATATTCATTAAACTAATGCAAATATATAAAAGAAAGGTATAAAGAGTGAATAAAAATCCCTTCTTGTTACCCATGACCAGCCACCGTTAAGATTTAAGGCTTTGCCTGTGGAAGTTAATAAATAAACAATGTATTGATATAAATTGATTAAGTACTATACCGTGATAAATGATAAGATATCGCAAATGCTTACGCTGCATTACCTATTTTTTTAAAGCTGTGAGCACGGAACGATGACGTAGAGCTCAGATTCAGTAATATCACGGTTGTTGTGTGAGCGCGCTTAAATACACCAAGTGGAACGCACCAAGAGTGCTTGTGAGCGCTTAGAGTTCAATGCACTCAAGTAGAACACACCCTATATAAACATGTATATTATTGTATAAATATGTTTTAATATTAAGATAAATATTTATTAGCAAAATATGAAATGTAGGATGTTCTAAATAATATATAAAAGGCGAATAGCTCGTAATAACTAGAAGTTCTTATTAGATTTTGTTGTATTTTACTCTTTGCATACTCATTGTTAAGGTATATTTTAACATTTATAATCATATAGGCTCATGCCGGGTCCTAATGTTTTGTTAGTTCTAAAAAGTATCTCGTTCTAATCGATGCTCATTCTGTTGATTTCTACTTTGTTTTACTAATTATTTTTATTTTATTTACTTTCAGAAAATATGCTCCTAAATGTGCGTCATGTGGTAAAGGAATTACACCAGTTGAAGTAATTGATATTCTAAAATTTGATATTTTTATTTGTGGAAATCTGTTTTTAATTATTAATTATTATATTAGGGCACTGAGGAAACTGTTCGAGTGGTGTCAATGGATAAAGATTTCCATGTTGATTGCTTTATTTGTGAAGTAAAAATACAATTCAAAGAATTTATTGTTAATAGTTTTTAAAATATTATGGTATTTTTCAGGAATGTGGAATGCAATTAACAGATGAGCCAGATAAAAGGTGCTATCCATTAGATTCTCATTTACTTTGCAGATCATGTCATATATCACACTTAAATGATAACACCCCAGAAATTGAGGTAGAATTATTATTTATTATTATTTAATTCAATACTTAAAAATGTATTTTATTTTTTTTAGAGCGTATCTGCTACATACGAATATTTAGATTAAGAGCATGTGATGATACTCATAGTTCTACATCTATCATTTAAGGATCGTTGTTTGGTACATTTTATTCACAATGTTTTTACAATGTTTGTGATTTATAACGTACAATAAGATGAAATTTACTTATAAATTACTACTTACACAATCTAAAACATTATTGTATTTCTTAGGTAAATGAACCTTGATTTTCATATTATTAGTCTACATGCTAACTAAAAAATATATAATTTAAATAAAAGAAAAATATGGTGCATAGGAAAACTGATTAGACAAAATACTTGTAAATTTTTTTTTAAATTGTGTATAAAAAATTCTAAATTTTTGATGGGTTGATGTACATATTAAGTATTTATAAAAAAATGCCACTTCCTATAAAACATGGTATTTATAGATTTATTAAATAAATAAATTTGTTTAACAGTTATAAAATAATAATAATAATTGTATATTATGAATTCATTTTATGGGCATTTTGTTTTAAAGCAAGTGTTTCTTTTTGTAATATTTACTTTATAATAAGAGAATAAAAATTAACATTTAACTTAGAGCTGTTATAGCTCAGCATTTTATATATAATATTTCATATATAAATTGATACATAATATATATATATATACCTTATATTATAATCAATATAAAATTTAATATCGAGAAGTACTAAAAAGTTAGTGATGGGCACAACCGAATAATTCAGACTACCATGTATTGGTCGCAGTAAAAAACCATGACTAACCAATGAATAATACAACTGACTTATAAATAACTGAAAATAACTATTGGATACATTATTTTTTGTAGCTATGAAGTAATCTGTTATTCCTGCTATTTATGTGTCTTTGGAAAGGACAATTTCTAATACATAAAATATTGTATGTACCAAATGAAATCAATTAGACCACAAAAACATTAATGTTTTAAATAAAAATGTATAAACATTTTACTAAGGAAATTAAAAAAAAGCTTAATATTGTTTTAATTTAAATATTTATATTGTAGCAAAGAGCATAAATAGCAATTATACAGTTATTTTATTATTTTTCATTAACTTTATAGAACATTCTCAGTAGTTAAAAATTTATAGCTTTGTTACCACATAATATTTATTAATAGGGTTTGGATTTTAAGACAATATAAATTATATAAAAGGCACTAAAAATTTGAAAAAAGAATATTTAATATAAAATTAATGGTTTTTATCATTTTAAAATTATTATGCGTTAAAAAATTTAACCAACCTATATTAAGATAACTTATCTTTATTATGTCTTCATATTTATTATATTTTTGCACGTTCTTTTCACTTATTAGGTATAAATTTTCAAAATGGATGTATTAAAATGTTAATTTAACATAAAATTTCAAAAAAAGGGAAAATTAACTAAAGGCATTTATAGGTGAAAAGAGTAAAATTTATGTTTGTTCATTAGATTGGAAATTTTTGCAAAATAATTGCCTTTTTATGATTTATCATCAAAAAAAGTCTATTGTCTTAAAATTCTAACTCTATTTATTAAATATACTTTTAAGTTTATACTAGGGTTTATATAAATTGAATTAGTTGAATATATTTTATTTGTTGAATGGCTAATCATCTATAAGTTGATATATTTTTCGTCAGTCATTAGTCAATTAATTCAATAGTTTTAAGTTATTAATTAACTTATTATTTGTTAGTCATGTCTCATTAATTACTTATTGACTAATTTTGTGTACTACTGATTTAGTCAGTTATGCCCAACACTACTAATTGTCCTATTATTATTTAAATAGATATAACTTATGACATATTTCAAGAGTCTTAACATATTTTTTTTAAATTTGAATATTATAATTTTATTTCCAATTGAAATAAAACATTACATTTTGTATTATAAATGCATATTTGTACATATTAACTAAACCGTTTATTCACCATCTTTAAGAACATATTTGTTGGTGATAATTTGATTCAGTGTTTTTGAATTATGTTATAAATTAAAAAGCTCAATTTTTCAATAAATGTTTCATCATTTAGTGCCTCATAATTGACTGCCCACAATATAGATTATAGAACAATTATACATCAAACTTTGAAATAGTAATCAATTATTACTATTCATTTTTTTTAAGTGAATTATGATTATTTTATTTTAGATTTAAACTGTTAAAATTTATTTTAACTTCATAGTGAATGATTCAATTGTTTTATAATTTGCATTTTTGTAATTAGAAAAAATAATCGAATTACAATTTATTTATTAAAATTTGTCCATTATTGATATAACCAATAATTTTATACGTTTTTCACTTAGTTCTTTAAAGTAACTTTTTTTTGAACACATTTTAATACGATTGCCTTTAATTGTTAGATGTATTAGTTAGATTTTAGACTTATTAATAAAATTAAAGTAAATGTTATGCAATTATATAAATGTCAAGAAAAGAGTGCATTCTAGTTTCTTTGACTGTTTTAAATTATCGAATAGAAAATTACATTCTCTAAGTGTAAACCTACATTATAAACTTCAAACTATTTGATAAAGTTTGATATAATAGCATTTATTTTATTTTATATAAATGTTAACAAATTGTGTTTTTGTATACTATTTTCTTCTTACTTTGTATCATATTTAATATATCAACTACTCAGGTTATATCTCTTACTACTGGTTAGATATATTATTCAATATTACATTTATTAATAATTAAAATGCATTTTGCTTAGTATATATAAAATATAGCTTTTAAAGTATATTGATACTTATGGTAAATTGATAAAATTATAATTTATAAATTATTGATTACACTTCTAATTTATTAGTTGAAAAAATATTTTAATCTATTCTAATTTATTCTCTTGATGCCTTAAAGATTCAAATTGTAATTTATTGAAGCGTTCTAGACTGTAGTTCTTGTCTAAATGAAATACTGAACTGCTCTGATTTCGCTTTTAAGTTTCATGAATATTTTAATTTTAAATTATTGTTTTGTAATAGAAAATATTATCTTTGTATGTTATACTTAATAGATATTACAAAATGTAATGTACCTTTTTCAAAAACTTTAATTTACATTCAGTATTTAATAACAAATTGTTTTGCTTATTTTATCAATTGTGTTATTTATTACATGGCCTGTTTTATAAATGTATTCCTGTTTCTATTATTATTATTATTATTATTTTTTTTTTTTTTTTTTTATTACGAACTGTTTTTGTTATTTATAATTGTTTTATTTTTATTTTTTCATTCAGAACTGTAAATGTCAAGTTAATTATCATTATATTATTGTAACATTTGCAGATTGTGATAATTGTATTTTAAGTATACCATAATTATAGTATTTGTAATAACTTTTAATATAAAGTTTTTATTAACGTCATTAATACTGATTACCAAATTAACTCATTTATAATTAGACATAATTTTTTTACACTACATTATCTGAGATATTAATTAATATTACTGTATATTTTGTACTGTTAATTAATCTTAAGTGATAATTAATTCAGTTATTTTGTTTCAATTCTTGCCATAGACTTATAACACTTAAAAAAATACAGAAGAGAACTTTATCAAAAGTTTTATGTATAATTTGCTAATGTTTATTGGATTCCATCTAATAAACATTTATCAAAATGTCAGAAATCATAATTTGTTCCAATCTCATCACAAAAGTTCTCTTCTGCTTATTCTAAAAACTTTATTAAATTTTTAAGTGATTTTATTTAGTTGTCTATAATTACATACTAGTGTCTGAAGTTTTTAAATGTGTATAGTTACATACTATATTTTAATGATTAATAGAGAAGGTTCTTTTAAATTGTATAAATGATAACAATTAATGTATTTCTTAGGGGGGAGATTTAGACATCTTTAGCCTTCTTATTTAAAAATTATTCAGGATTTAAGCTTCAACCTATTGTCTCCCTGTACTCCACTAAGTTAAGGTGACAGCTAAATGAAGTAGCGATTTGTGCCTGACTTTAGCTATGTTTAGTTAGTTGGTTACTATATCTAATAATTTATAAAAGTAATTTTAATATAATATTGTATGCCAATTGATTCCGCAGAATTAATAACGATTATATATATATAGTATTTCATTGAATCTAGTTATGATTTACAATTTATACTAAATCAATCATCAAATAAATATATTTTAAAATAAACATAAATTTAAGAAAATATCAACTAAAAAAAAGGAAAAAATTAATAACTTATTTTATGTATCTGAATACTTAGAATATCAACTTTTTTATTTGATTCAATTAGTTTAATTTCTTAAATTCTGATTTAAATTTTACTTCTGAGAGATTGAACAGTATAATTATTAAAATATTTTCATTTAATTAAATGTATATTAATAGGCATTCAAAGTTTTGGAATAGTAAAAATTAAACACCTGTGAAATATATGTAAAATTATGGTTTTCAATAAAATGTTTGATAAAATTCCCAATCATAATTTTAATAATTATGTGACTATAGAATAATTAGGTATGGTAGGAAGTTCTTTACATAATATTACAACTAAATATTTTAGATGTATGCAAATGTGAAATATCATGCAATTAAGTGGCTTTGGCTTTTCAAACAAATATTATTGCTGCCTACACTTTATGATGACCAATCCAACACTGCTACCTACTTCTACTACCTTCTAGCCGTGGTCCCATGTATTTGTAGGTAGTAAGGTACATACAAAGAAAGAACATATTTTAAATAAATAACCAATATCTACCATGTATTATTTTATTGTTTGATACTTTATTTCTAAAATAATTCCTTAGTAAGTTTTATAAAACCTTATTAAATAGGTAGTTTTCAAATTATTTCTAGAAATGGCTTTATTTATAATAATATATTATGACAATATCACATATTTGCATAAGTAATTCTCATTTGGAGATATTAGATGGCAATTACAGATAATAATTATTATAACCATATAGGATTTAAGTACCTACATAAAACTTTAAGTGATTAATAGAATAAATATCAAAATATTTAACAAAATAAAGTAAACAAATACATTTAATTCAATATTTATTTTTAATATAATTTTTGTTTAAAATCTTTTATCAAATTCAAATCCAACCTATGCTTCAATAGAATTATGGTGTCATTTATATTAAAAATGTTAATTTAGTCATAAATATTCAATTTTGATTTCACTTAAATTTGTGAAAAGCAATAAAATTAGATTAAGTGGAAATAGTGGATTAGTAAAGTTGAATTATTTACTTGTATATTGTCATACTAATGTAAGCATCTCCTAAAAAATCAATAAATAGGTTAAAAAATAATGAATACAATTTGGAAAAGTATAAATAATAATGCATTATATATGTAGATTTTTCAATAAAAAGGCGATTATATGATTATTTTGATGTGAAAAATTAAGAAATAAAATGCTGAACATATTTTGTTCTATGGATATTTTTCGCTCTTTAGGTTGGACTTTGTGGGTGTTTTGTGTATTGTTAAAAAATCAATATAATTAATAAAAAATAAACATTTATTGACTACTGCATTATCATTATTACCATAGTCAACAAATGATGTAAACATGAAAATATGTTTTTAATAAAAATAAATTAATTTGTTATTATCAAACTTTTTGTAGCAACCAAATCAATTTATTCAAAATTATAAAACTTATCAAATCAACATAAAATATAAAATAATATTTATATTGGCCTATGATTATAAGCGTGCTCATGTGTTGTTAGGGTTGCACTTGACTAACTATTCAGCGAACTTTTTTTTTTATATATTTATATATAATTCAATATTATCATAGTTATCATATTATATTTGACACTGTGAGAGATACAATTTTTTATATTGAATATTATTTTATTATGACCTAAGTATGTACCTATTACCTACCTATTGATCATGTTATTATAATTTGTATGATTTTATTATTTTTTTAAAAATGTTTTACTATAGTAAATACAGTTGGTTACGCCTTCCCTATAAGTTGTTATGTCTTTGGCGAAAATAAGAAATGTTGGGAGGAATGTTTTTTTGGAACTCATTCCTTTTGTAGAAATGATGCTTGAAACACATTTTTTTCAAATATTGGAACAAGGAATAAGAAAGAGTTCCTATTTTTGAGGAACTTGATTGAAAATTTCCGTTTTCAAATTGTGAAAAAAAAAATCAAAATATGAAACACACTTTAATTAATAATAAATTAATAATGTTTTCCAAAATATATCTCAGTACCATATAGCTAGAAAAATACATTAAATAAAATAAGCGAAAAACCTACCTTCATCCGTATTAGTAAATAAAATTGTTTTACATGATTTTTTTATGATAAAACTAGCCGGACATACTTCGTACCATGTGTATTCTTCGCTCCTCGGGTAGGATTCTCTTAGTAGGTGTATTGAATTTTAAATTAACGATAAATCATTGTTTCAATAAAATGATTCTGATCAAAGCTTTAGTTAATTCAAGACAGTTTTAAATAAAAATAAAAATTTGTTATTGTTAAACAAAACATATTTTTTTTCACTAGCCACTAGGTCAGTTTTATATTCCTCTATTAACTGAGAAAAGCAAAAAGTAAAAAAAATGATGAGAAAAAGTATTGGAAAAAAAATACATGTGACAAAAAACAATTATTGGTCTTTATTTTTGTTTTTGGAAAAGTACCTATTGGACATTTTAAAAATGACTTGTTTAAAATATCACCAGGATCTGATTTTTGACCTATAAAGTTTTTGTGTGAAACTTTTATGCAAGTATTTCTGTACGAAATAGTGTTTCTATAAAATGAAAGGAATAAGCATTATTTTAAAAGCACTAGTTTATTCCATTCAGAATTTAAAATTGGAAATGCTAGTTAGTAAGAATCTTTGTAAAAATTTAGAACCGTAAAAATATTGAATTCATATATTTTAAAATCAAATCAAAAGTTCATTGTAACAGTATTGAAAACTTTTATTTATTATTTCTGTTCTATTTATAAAAAAAATTTCTGATCCAGATACCAATTGGCAAAAATATTTACAATTATGTTTGTATTTTAGATTCTGAATGTTGATTGGAGTATGTAGGTAAATACTTGTAATTTTACAATAATGTTTACTTTTATTATATTAGTACTTTTGTTACTCATTAAAATACTTGGTTTCCAATAGAAAACGTTGTTCACATTCATCACATATTATGAGCTGAAAATGTAATACAACTTTACTCGCATATGAGTCCAATAGCCATTAATGAATATCAAAAATGGGTAATCAATTATTATTTTTTTTATAATCTATTACAGTTAGAATTTATATAATATACTTTCTTAATTTTACGTAAAAAAAAAGAAAAAACGATTTATTCAAACAAAACCTTATTAAATATATAATTCTTAAAATGGTAGACATATTTTGTTACCATTAGAATTTCCACGTTTTTGATTTTAGATTCTGAACGAAGTGAAGAACCTAGTGTTTTTACAATGATGTTTATTTATTTTTTTTTCTTTTTCTTTTTTTTCTGTGTACAACTTTTTGTATGGAAATACTTGTCCAAAAGTTTCGATCAATAACTTTTTGAAACCGGATTTGCCTCTAGATTGTACTTTAAAGAGGCTATTTTTTGAATTTCTCAATTCTTCAATTTTTTTTTTTTGGAAAAAACTACTCAAAATTTGACAAAAACGACTCGTAAACCATAATTTTTTGATCCGAATTTTATGAAAATTTAAACATAGATAAAAAATCATATAAGAAAGATTTTGGCGCAAAAAAAATTTAAAAAATGTGAAAAAAAAATTTTGGACATTTTTCTAACATTTTTTTTCTCATTTATTTTTTATATTATTAACTTTCCTCATTCAGAATCATTTTATTGAAGAAATGATTTATTGTTTCTTTAAAATTAAATACATCCGTCAAGAGAATCCCACCCGTCGTGCGAAGAACACTCATCGTGCGAAGTATGTCCGGCTTTTTGATTTTTGATTCATATATTAAATATATTTACAATTTAGTTATGGGTACATAATAGTATGATAATATAAAACAGTTACATAGGATGACGATAATTTTTTCTTCTTTTTTATTAGATTCTGAACGAAGCAAAGAAGCTTATAATTTTACAAAAATGTTTATTCTCTTTCTGGAATCACTTATTTGTATAGAAATACTTGTCCAAAAGTTTTGATCAGTATTTCTACAGATTCGAAATCACACCCAGGTGGTACCAAAAGTACAAACCTTATACAAGGCGAGCTATTCTTTTAACACCAAGTTCATAGAACAAAGTTTTTTTTTTTTGTATATTTAAGAATATTTCAGGGGTTATTTAGTTTATTTGATATGTTTTGTAAATATTTTGAATAAAATACTAAGTAATTTGTTTTAATTTTGAAATCGTTATTATTATTTTTTGTATTAAGGTACCTGGATACATACTTGTATTTTTTTTTTTATAATTAATCAATAATGAAGCTTCAAAAACTGAAAAAAAATGCACATTAATACATCGAACTTGTACCTACATGGCTACATAATTTATTTTTATGTCATATCTTCTCTACATGTTCAACTTTAATTTAAATAGGTAAACTTTTTATATTAATATAAATTTATGGTACTCAATTTTAAATGTATCTACAACAGTGGCTATCTTTAGATTTTTCTGTGGAAAGAGTGTTTTAACAGTCAACAATTCAAATAAGAATAATATTTTATGTTACTGTTCTCTTGTAAAAATGCCATCGTGATCACAGGAAATATAATTATAAGGTTGTATTTTGTTTACTTGCTTATATCAAAAGTTCAAACTGGGATTTCATTGGTGGAGAGAAGGGATTAGGGCGTGAGGTCACAGTATAGTCCTAATTGGCCTGTCAATTATATTAGGTGTGTTGAAATAGCACACCATTATTATTTGTATACCAATTCGAATTAAATTTTATTTTCATATTAACAATGTTAATTTTACTGTCAAACACGGTTATATGGGTTAATAATAATCATATATCACTGTATTTTATACTTCCATATTTCCTTCAGCAATGCGTAATTATTTTCTTTTGCTATAATGTGTATTACAGCGTTATTTCACTGTAAATATTTTTTATTTACATCCACTTTGTGATAGATTTGTTATGCTACATTGTTATAAACCAATAACTTATTTCAGTAATTTAACATTGGTTTGCTCTTCTAATCAAATTTTTTCCATTCTGATTGTTTTTATTTAAAATTATTTGTATAATTGTCATGCATAGGTATATTATACGCAAGTACAAAAGTGACGGATGATTAGGTATATTTAAATATATAAATGGCAGCTAACAAATATAAATAATTAATATACAAAATTAATTAATTAAATATTAATAAATTTAAAAAAATATACTCTTTTTGCTGTATATGCCTCCTTTAACCTTTTTTTCTTTAGCATTGGTGTTCACAGCTATTGTAATTAGCAATAAATTATTTACTTACCTACTCTTAGTTTTTCAATTCATTTTTACAATTTATGATGATGTAGGCAATAATGTATGGAAGAAATTGAAATCAGAATAATAAATAGAATATATATATTTATAATTTATAATTTAAAAATGTTAAAATTTCAAAATGGCCTATTCAAAAGCTCGTACATACACCCGAAAAAACTGGAATAATACTCCCGACTATTTCCAATACATTCAAAAATAAATATTTATCCTAAGGCCGCATGTACATTGGCGAGCGGTGAGCGGTGAGAAGCGAATGTTGAGCGGTACTCTGATTTAAACTATATGGGTTTAAAGTTTTTCCCCCACCGCTCACTACTCACCGCTCACCAATGTACACGCGGCCTAAAAATTGTTAAATTTTTATGAAAATATTATCAACTCTGTATTACAGTACTGTTGATAACTGGAAAAAATTGAAATATGCACATATATGTGAAATTATGACTAAAGTCAAAAAAATTAAAATCTTGTTTATTTTACCATCTTTCCTAAAATGTCCGGTATTTTTTCTTTACACACAAACAAATTTTATGATCCCTAAATATACTCGACCAGATTTCGACATGTTTTATTGGGTACTAGAAAAAGTGGTTCCTTGGGGTATTCTTCATTCTTCGACTGGTATATTCTTGTGGGTGAATTGAATTTTAAAGAAACGATAAATAAATTCTTCAATATGACGATTCTGAGCGGAACTTTAGTTTATTTAAATACATTTTTCATAAAAATTATAAAGTTTGTTATGATGACAAAAGAGAAAATGTGTTAGAAAATAGTTCCCAAAACCTTTTTCCTCGAATTATCAAAATTTTCTTACGACACAATATTTATCATATTGTTGTTTATTTATATTTAAATTTTCATTTAGGATTTAAAAGTTAGGATTAAAAAAAGATAGTTTCCGAGTCTTTTTTTCCGAATTTTGGGAAATTTTGACAAATTTTGAGAAAACTATTGAGAATGTTGAAAAATGACCTCTTAAGAGAACCATCTAGAGGAAAATTTTGATACAAAAAGTTGCTGGTTGAAACTTTTAGATAAGTATTTCTATACTGAAACAAGTACACATATAAAAAAGAAAAAAGCCAAAAAAGAGCGTACTTGTGGTATTCCTTGCTCCTTGGGTGGAATATTTTTGATGGGTGTTTTGCATTTTAAAGAAACTATAAATCATTTGATCAAAAACAAGATTCTAAGAGGAGCTTCAATTAGTGTACTATAATAATAATAATAATAATAATTGTTGATTAGGTTACATTTAACAAAATATATTATATGTTATATATGTTGAGTACTCGATAATTGTGTATGTATTAGATAATATATATCATTATAAAAATACTAGGTATAGGCACTAAAAATATATTTAAAAAAAATGCATTAACCGTCAACAAACCTTTAATTGGCATTCTGGTGTTTTTATGAGAATATTTGGGTTTTGAGCTATTTATAGATCTCACATTTATTTTTCAATAATACAGTCGAATAAAATCTACTTTTTTTTTTTAAATGTCCAATAATAATCTAATACTATTATTTGATAACAATGTTATGCATGTCCAAATTTATTCATAGTTAATTATTTATCCCATTTATATTAAATTTTCTGTACTTTTTTTGATTTTTTTCTATCAAAATCTTTTAAAATGTTGAATTATTAATCCGTAAAAAAATAGTTTTCTATCAACATATTTGCAATGTGATTTCTCATCGATATACAAACTTTATAAAGATCGAAAGAACTAATTATTTTTTTGAATATGCGTTGTGTGTAAGTTTATGTAAAACAAATGAATTTTGTCAAAAGCAAACAAAAACAGTTATAAAAATAAAACTTTACTTACGATTTTGGAAATGTATTCTGTACTGTTAGTAATATACAGGGCTCGAGACTTCTAGCACTAAAAAACCATGAAATATGCGCTATAATATGCCTTGAAAAATGGTAAAATATGCACTATAATATGCTCAATAAAAAAATTAAATATGCTTAAAAAAGTTTAAAAAAAATGTGTTTTGATATTTAAAATTTTAAAAATATTTATTTATAAATAATTTACTTCT